>LPNX010948537.1:1050645-1143049 GCA_001517045.1 Pseudotsuga menziesii
CATAAATTAACTAAAAGTAGTTGATAAGCATTGAGAGTCCAAATTTATGAATCTAAACAAAATTGAAATTAAGCCACAAATATGATACCAATGCCCTCTACCACTTTCAAATGAGATCCTACTAGTGGTAGCTCTTGCCATCATATGTATATTAGAGGAACCTCAAATAGGTTAGTCTTACATAAAACTATGGTGGTCTTGCACATAGCAATTATGCCCATCTAATCTAATTATTAATGCACTTGTGAAATTAGCTCAACCACAACATGAGTTTTGAAGAGCTCAAATTAGTATACATGGTCACTAATTCATGGTGTGATAAATAATGAAGATAACTCAAACATAAATGATATAGTATATACAATCATGTACACCATAAATTAACCATGAGTAGTTGATAAGCATTAAGAGTCAAAATTTATGAGTCCAACAAAATTGAAATTAAGCCACAAATATGGTACCAATGCCTTCTACCACTTTCAAATGAGAACCTACTAATGGTACGTCTTGGCATCATATGTATATCGGAGGAACATCAAATATGTTATTATTACATAAAACTATGATGGTCTTACACCTAGAAATTCTCCCCATGTGATATAATTATTAATTCACTTGTGAGATTAGCTTAACCACAACATGAGTTTTGATGAGCCCAACTTAATATACATGGTCACTAATTCATGGTGTTATAAATAATGAAGCTAACTCAAACATAAATGAATTCATACATCAATCATACATTGGCACAATAATTTGGGCCAGAGACTCAACTTCATTTTTTTGTTAATTAAATAAAATTGTACAATGAGAAAATAATGCCATGAGCTAGTTACAATGACAAAGAATTAATTCATCAACTAACACATTTAAAATCTTAGGTTCAGGTAAAAATAACCTAGGAAATATAAGTTAATGCATATCCCATTTGTTTCCCCATGTAGGTTAGGAAATGACGGGATAAAACCCATCAGGGAGAATCCAAGTTAGGACAAAATGCATCAACCAGAGGGATCCAAGCGATCCACAAGCCAAATCCACCTATCCCATGTGGAACACGCAATAGATAGAGACCATGCAGAGCACATGGCACTGGTTGAGAGTTATTAATATGTGTGTTTTCACTCGTATTTTATCTCTAGTTGTGGGAGGATAAGTCCAAGGTAACCACAAAACCAATATTTAGGAGGAAAGTTGGCTTCTTTCCTACCAAAGAGGGATCTCTCAATAAATAAAAACAAAGGCCATATATATTTAAAAAGAAACAAACCTTAATGGTGATAATGGCTGAAACAAGTGGTCATTGCGAATGGAGTCAAATGTGAAAAATAATTAATGTCAGTGCTTTGCAATGGAATTTGTAACAGAGGTAAGGAAGCCACTCTTTTACAGTCAAAATGTTGGTTGACTAGTGATAAGGAAGAATAAGAAATGGTCCCATTGATATGGGAATCTAAAGATGAATCCAATGTTAAATTTAGTGGAAAAAGCTTGTGGATGCTTGAAATTAAAGAATCAGAGCATAAACCTATGAATTCTGATTCAATATACACTTATCCAAGCATGAAAAGATAAACAAGAAACACATTCACATAATGGAAACAAAGTACAAACTGTAAAATGAATAACACAGGAATCTTTGGTAGAAAACCTGCTTGGATCTGAAATCTTTTTATTAATCTTGAAGCTCTATTACAAAAATCAGTTCTTGTTCATGAGTTCCAACCCTCATTACATTTCAAAGTAGTGCTTAAATACAATAAAATTGCTCCTTGAGCTGATAACTGCTTATACACTAAAAATAGGCATGTATAACTTCCTTATTACATCTGTCAACTGTATTCTAACAAAATCATCTTTAAATATCTATTAAATTATTTCAAAACAAAATTGGTCTTCTACGTGACTCACACCCTAAGACGGAGTCTTTTACTGATGTAATTTATATTTCATCTTGCCAAATTTCTTTATTGTCTTCCACTGGTCTCCAGATGGCAATTCCACATTGGCCATCTCTCTTGAAAGTACTCTCAGCTTCACATGGTCCACATAAGCTATAGGTGGCAACTACCTACCAATTGTTCTAAACATGTTCACCAATTCAAAATCCACAGCTAGTTTGTCAATAATAACTTTTCCTAACAAAGATTGGGTCATGTATTCAAATTTCTTGTGATCCAATATAGACTTGACTAGAAATACTTGATACTCAGCTTGAGACATAAGCTTGTCATATTCTTCCCAAAAAGAAGGTAGTCATTTTTTAAACAAGGGCACAAGTGAAGCTTGGAAAGTTTTAATTTGATGCAGCATTATATCAATTTTTGCTTGCACAGTTTCTATGTCTTGATGCTTTCCTACCATCTTTCTAGCCCAAGTAATGACTATAATTCTATATTTGATTCCAATCGTCCTTAATTCTTCTTTAGACAGTATTAAGGAAATTTATTGTATTCTTAGTTGTGTCAACTGGTTTCATGTTCACTGCCTCTTTCAGGGTTGCACAACTCTTCCTAGCAACATTTAACACCATCTCTTTATCATGTATAAAATTTAAGTAGGGTCTGATCTTAGTGGCCTTCGAGATCAACATATCCCAAAAGAGATATCTAGCTCCTTGTACTGGTAATTGACTTGTTAACTGCTTCATCAACTTCTCATTGTTATCCATCAATTCTTTATTTTTTTTTCCAATGCTTTTCTCTCTTCTTCTTTCTTCTTGACTACATCATCCAAATTTTTCTAAATTTTTAAGCCAATTATTTCTATGTCTCTTAGACTCACTTGTGACATATCCTGTACAATAGATTCAGTATTGTTTCTACAGTGGGCTGGACTATTTGTACTTCGTCTTCTTTGTTTTTATCTTATTTCTCCTTTTCTAAAATCAATTGATTTTCATTCAGAATAACTATCTTTGAAATTAAGAAACCTCTCTCTTTTTCACATTTATTTTTCTCTTCAGCAAGCTTCAATATTTTTTCCTTGCTATCATTCAACTCATGGGATAGCAATTCTTTCTCCTTTTCTATTTCTATTAATTCAGAAACCTGAATTAACTGGGTTCCGGGGATTTTTAACTTCTTTTTTAACAATTGGATGTTGTTTTCTTTCTCAGCTAGAATCTTTTGTGATACTTCTCCTTTAGCAGTTTCATTGTCTATGCTCATCAAATCACCCCGAATCTTATTTATTTGTTGTTGGTGCAGTTTATTTTCCACCTTCTCAAGTCTTAGTTGATTTTCAATTTTAGACATGGTGGATTGCAGCTTAGATACTTTAAGAGTAGTTTGCATCAAATCACTATAAATAACTTCCCCATTCTGTGTATGCAAGCGAGTCATGTCAATCACTAGAATGGCCTTCAATTTTAATGTCATCTCAGCAATTCTGTTCTTGGTAGCAATTGCTAAATTTAAAGTATTTCTGGTATGATCTTTAATAGTGACTAGTGAGACCTCTTTGCTTGATATATTCCTGACTTCTAAGTATAGTTTTGAGGATTCTTTTGAAGAGATCTCCTTTTCCTTCTTATACATGCAATACAAGTTAGCTTTGGATTTGAATTTATCGCTTGATGCTTTGTGTACCTCTGAAAAATCATATCCGTGTACTTCAAAAGCTAGACCTCTGATCTTTTCTTGCTTTTTCTTGATTTCAGGCTCGGCTACCTCTACCAATTCTCCTTCAGATTCAATCCTTTGTCTTTTAGATTTTTTTGAATTTCCTTCTTTTGTATCCATGGCTTCTGAGTGAGTTCTTTTACCTGCCATTTCTATCTTTCTTGGGTAGGAACTATTATTGTTGTTGATTTCATTATAGCCAATGGATTTTCCTGTAAAACCTATGCATCCTTTACATGTGTTTGATATTCCATCCAATTAGCTCTTTCAACTAATCCTTCCACTCTGATGCTCAAATGCCTCCTTTGTGAAATAACATGGTGTGGATAATAATTAACCGCAATAGCTTTCTTAAAATTCATCTCATGTAGCTGACTTTCAACTACATGGAGTGCATCTTTATTCTTGATAATGAATGGCCCAACTACCCATGGAAACTTAATCTCATAAGCCTTCTTAAAACTGATAACCTGCTCATTATCCATAATTAGCTTCTGTATTATAAATTCCAAGGAAAAAACTCTAGGGGTCAGGAATGCTGGCAAGATATATGGTTCATGAGAAAAGTCATACACCCTAATTATAGTATACTCTTCTAATAAAAACCAGCCCCTTGTTTTCCTATCAAGAGAAAACTACAATGCCTCCTTCATCTCAGGAAACACTCTAGGCAATTTGTTCTGAAATAATACTTTATACACTTCTTCCATCAAAAGGTTCATGTATTTGAAAAAAAACATTATTGATTTCTGCAGTAACATTTCTACAAGTTGCATGTTTTCCTCAATGAAAAATAGAAACATTCTAATCAGGTATGACTGAAACCTAAAGTGTCTGGTAGTGTGGAAATTCACTATCTGAGAGTGGATGGATTCAGCTAGGAATTCATCATATTTAAGGAAAGGGAGTTGTGAGATAATGACTCTAAATGAATCATACTTATTTTGAATAACAAATTCATTAACAGTTTAGGGACAAATCTATGTGTATCTAGACCTAAAAATTGAATCAGCATTGAAACAACCAGTTTGGATTCTTCATTAAACAGGTTGATATCTAAGGGAAAGGGTTGGTTAGCAAGGGATACATTAGTTCTAAAGAATTTGGAGAAAAAAGGTTTCTTCCCTTCAATGGTTGCATGCCTAAATAACTGAATTATGTCTTGTTCTACAAACTCCTCTCGACTTTGGGTGAATGAAGGAGGGACTGCAAGAGAATGTCGGACAACAAGGGCATTTATAGGGAAAAGGGTTTTGGTTTTAGCAGCATCCATTATTACTCTCTCAGAGGAGGAGTAATTTTATGCACACCAGTCGATAAAATCTAGGAAATTTAGGGTTTGGTTAGGGCAGAAATGATAAAAAATGAGACTGGAATACACGATGTAGGTCAGTTCCTTGGTCTTTGAAGGATTCTAACTTGGTTTTCAGTTGGTGAACATGGCCAAAGGACATAATAGTGTAAAAAATGCCGCCATCTCTATATTTGAAAGCCTCCTCCAATTTCTGAAACTCTAAGACTTGTGTCTCAACTTTACCTCCGCTATCCATTTTAAAATATTACTAAGCAGGTGAAAACATGGCCTAGCTGGCGGATTGACGGTAGGAAAGATATTTGTATGACATGGCTTTGTCCACAAAGAAATGCTTTCTTCTTCCAATGCACAAAATGACAAATAACCCTTAAACGTGCGTTCCTTCCTTTTATAATTTTCTCGAAATGGTGCTTTCGGAATCAAGGAAGATGGTTTACTCCTACCGCTTTCTTCTAGTGGAACCTTCCTCTATCTTCCATGTAGAAGGTGGTATATTTTCTGCTGGGGGGATTTTCTTTTAACCTCCATGCATTTAACAAGAGCAGAGCTCTTTTTAACCATAGATCTAATCCAACTCCCACTTGAACCGTTGATCTTAATTGCTCTTTATCTTTAATCTTTTCATTATGTTGCATAACACCCTGCCTAACTACCATGCATTTACCCCTAGTAGATCATTTATTCGCCATATATTTACTTGATCTTCATCACACACCATTGATTCCATTTATCTTTTAACCATCATCTTTATTTTTCGTTGTCCCTTGATTTTCAAATTAGTGCAGAGCTTCCTCGGGCAGATCACCTAATATCTGTCAATCTCATTCACCTGTTATTATGACCATTAATCAAAGATAGTATTCAATCATTCCACTAATCTTCAATTCATCATTGATTGTGCAAGTTCTCCTAGCAAACCCCATCTCCACCCTTAATGTCATCCATATTACATCTTCACCGTTGGTTCATGTTGTCCTTTAAACTTTGTGCCTATTTCAAATCCATCTTTTACCATGCATCTTCACATAACGGATTTCATATCTGTCTTCGATCCCATCTGCCTTTTTCCTCCACCGTAGATCTGAATGGACTATTAATCCTTTCCACCGATTACCAACTTTACTTTTACCTTGTAACTTTTGAGGGCGGATCCATTACTTGCCATCGATCTTTCCGCCCAAAGATATTGACCATTGAAACCTTCACTACGTACCACAAGCGCATTTTTCTTTATTTTTAGTCACTTTCAAGATTTATCCTACAGTTTAATGGGAAAATTAAAACCTTGGTCTTCGCTTTAGCACCCATTTCATCACCCCTCGGTCATATTGCCAAAATTTTCACATATAAGATCCTTATTTCACCTTAAGCCCCTTCCTCTCACCTGTTAACCAAAATAGTGCTAACAGTTGGCTCCAACTGGGGATGCTATCCTCCGTGTGAGGTAGCAAAGAAACCGTAGACTAATGCCAATCTCATTCTATGTATAAAAATTCTTCAAAAACTAACAACTCTAATTTCTGTTTTTCTTTTTCTGTAAGTAAATCAAATAAAATGACAAATCATAAGATCTTAGAGCCTTCTCTTCGGCCTTCAAATCTTTCAACTTGCCATTTGTACTCATTTTTAAATTAAAACAAATATATACAAAGTACCTCCATCTTCAAGACAAGTAATGTTTTGGAAATCTTCCATTAACATGGCCTCCTTTAAGTTGAACCCCATTTTAATTCTGTATAATAAAAGAAGTATCCCCTCTATAGGACACAATGATATATGGGAATTTCCACAAATGATTAAACTTACCATGTTTGTATTATCTCCTTGCATCCCACTTTAGAACCAGATCATCAACCTGAAAATGATCTTCCTTAACTCTCCTGTCAAAAAATTTCTTCATTTTTTCCTGATGTACCTGCACTCTGTCATAAGCCTTTTCCCTTACCTCATTCATTTCAATGATCTGATTTATCCTCCTCTACACATGATTAGGTTCTTCATCATGTTGCTGTAGAAATTTCACTACCGGAAAGCCTAAAGAATTGGAAATACCACCTTTGCTCCATATACCAAGTGAAAAGGTGACATACCAATAGCTCTCTTAGTACTTAATGTGTCTGCCCATAAAGCATACTTCAATTTAGTGTGTCGGGCTCTCTTTGTCTCCTCCAATAACTTCTTTATTATTCTTACTAAACATTTATTTGACGATTCATCAAGTCCATTCCCTTGAGGATAATATGTAGTAGAATGATTTAAGTTGATATGCTTTTGACAAAAATTGATCATTTTCTTGGAATTGAAAGCTTGTGCATTATCATTTACAAGTCTTCTAGGACATCCAAACCTTAACAAAATATTGTTTTCCATAAAATCCATAATAACAACATGTGTATCCCTTCTAGTAGGTATGGCCTCAATCCATTTAGTAAAATAATTAGTAGCAATTAATATCCACTTATGTTGACCAGAATAATTTGGGTTAATCTCTCCAATGAAATCTAACCCCCACTGTTGAAATGGCGCTTCTACTAAAACATGATTGAGTGATAATGGAATTAACTTCCTCTTTCCATAAAAAATTTGGCATTCGTGACAATATGTGACCTCTTTGTTGTTGAATTTGTGAACCATTGATCTATAGGAAAATGAGAGCAATTGTGAAGTAGTATTATGTAATGGAATAAGAAGAACAATGTACACTGAACAAGACAAATTTGAGACAAATTTGATAAGAATTGATCAGTTAATTACAACATTAATCTTCATTCATTCCAATAGTAATACAACAATGTTACAATAAGGATAATTTGAATCATGTGGATAGGATTCAAATATACCAACTCAAGCTGACTAAATAACTAACTAGGTGTGTCTAAATCACTACATGGGGGCCACTAGTCTAACTCTTGATGTCTAAATCAGTCTGAAAATCAGTTAAACTAATGAGGTATGTGGAAAAAGGCGCCACTTCCCCATGTAGCCATGCAATACTAGCGCTAGACTAACTGAGAGTTATCTAACTGAATGTAACTATAGGTTGACTCAGCATAACTGACTACCTACCACAACCAACTAATGGAGGATGCTGGTGGCACTCAGAGTGGTCTCCTATAATGTAGGGATTAGTCTCAAAGGCGCATAAACTCATGCATGAACATGAACTAAGTGGCAATTAACCTCTATATGTGTTCCCCACACTCTAGTACAGTAATAATGTCTCCCTAAGTTATGAAAGATGATCAAATATACTATATATGGACAAGGGAGGATTATATAATCCTAACACCCCCCCCCTTAATCCTAACTTGGACAGCTTGGGCCCTAGCAACTAGGCCAAAAGTCACCCATACAATCTAAAAGAAATAAAAGCTACTCAATAAACTAAGGGAATTGGGGAAGTCTCATGGGAAACCCCCCCCTCCACCTCAAAATAAGCAGGAATCAAGAAAACAAGCTATACTTAAGAGACAAAATTCCTCTTTGGGTAAAAACTTGTAAAACTTTTGCTGCAATTTGTAGCTCTGTGGAGCAGGCATGCAGAATCATGGTTCTTTTGTGCATCAGCATCCTGGGACTGTGCATGTGAACCTTTCAATCTTCTTCCAATCTACTAAATGTTGCTTTTGTTTCTTCTTTCTGGAGGAGGAATGGAATGCTCCATTATGTTCATCAGCGGGCCAAATTTTGGATCAATTTTCAACATCAAGTAGCATTTCTCTAGAAGTTTGTTACACTACTTTGTAGGTAGAGAAGCTTTGTGAGAGAGTACAACACTTTCATTATGATATTGGGACCTCGTTTTTCTTCTATCATCTGGATTCTCGTCACCATTCCTTGTTGCTTTAATGATATTTTGGGCCCATTTAGGCTTTTGATTTGGAATAGAAGTTGGATCTGGATCTAGATCATCTTGAGGTATACTCTCAATATCAATATCATGCTAATATTGTTCCTCATCTCTGAAACTGAAATCTTAGACAACATATCATTATATACAAATGGAGATGAAAGAGAGTTTATACCTTCCCTTTCGAATGGATGCAGAGATTGTGTTGGAGCTGAGTATGGAAAAAAGTGTGAGAATCATATGCCTTGGAGGCATGGTTTGCAACACCCTTTGCTATAATACTTCCAGTTGAGATATTTGAGATATCCACTAAGTCAGGACCAAATACAACTTGTGTTGGCGAGCCAGTATGTGTCATCTGATAAATAGACAACAAATTTGTTGCAAGAGAGGGAACATAGAGTGCATTCTTAAACTCACCATGCTGGATTTTAATAGAACCTCTCCCAGCAGCTGGGATTTGGGAGTCATCTCCCATATGAATGCTATGTCCTCTTGATAGAGTGATAGTGGTGAAGGATTCCCTAGAGGAAACCATATGGTTGGATGCTCCAGAATATATCAAGTAAGCCTTCGACAGAGTGAGGTCTGCCTACAAGGCATGACACCTATCATGATCTTCTGATAGTTGTCCAGCTTCAGACTTCTTTACTCCTTGTGGAAGGGAAATATTGTTCTGTTCAAGGAGTGTTGATAGTTGGTCGATGGTATTCTTCATGCATTGACTCTCTGGATTAAATCCTCTCATGTAGTATGGACACAGTCTTCTTTTTCCCGGAACCTAAGGCTCCATCGGAAGATTCCTGGTTCTCCTTTGGCTTCAAATCAGTGTCTTTGGTCTCCCTCCCTCTGTGCTTCCCTCTTGATTGCGCATTGTTTGAGTATCCTACAAAGAAAAAAATTGAATGTAGAGACAAAGACTGAGTACTCAGAGCCAAGCTTGATCGGTACTGAAATGACAAGTTGCTCATATTTCCTCTCTAATCCACATTGTTTGCATTGCGGTACTAGTGACTTGTATTTTGTGAAGAATTGTTGAATATATTCGAAATTGTTGGGATGTAGAGCAATGAGATTATTCTCCAATATGTTTTCTTGAAGCTCATCTTGTTTTCCAAACAAATATTCAAGGTTCTCCTCCGGAGTCCTTAGTCCCCCAAGGTGGAACAAAAGATCTCAGGAGATATGAGTGCACATGAAGTCGAAGGCCTCATCAAGCTGATTCGAACATTTGTTCTTCTTAACATGTTGTTGGGGCTCAGTTTCTCTGCCCATATTCATCCTATACAGGCCAAGCTTGCACAAGGATACCCTCATATCTCCCCTCCAATCAGAGTAGTTGAAGGGTGTAAGGATTCGGGGTATGAGAGATGAAGAATCCATCTTTATGTATGTTGAAACAGTCAATTCCTCAAGAAGCTATGTAGGTACCTACAATAACATTGCAAAAACCAAATTCAATTCACAATCATGTCAGTTTCAATCCTTTCCACCTCGACTTGCACACTTTCTCAGAGTCTGTCACACCTGGATAGACTTCTCTGAACATAATTTAGAGGGATCAAGGCTATCATTCTAGGATTTATGTGAAAACTTAGTTGCTTCTGGTGCACAATGGAGATCAGACAAGACTTGTTGCTAGCCTAAACAAGGCTCTGATACCATGTTGAATTTGTGAATCATTGATTTACATGCAAATTAGAGCAATTGTGAAGTAGGATTATACAGTGGAATATGAAGAACAATGTACACTGAACAAGACAAATTTGAGACAAATATTATAAGAATTGATTAGTTAATTACAACATTAATCTTCATTCATTCCAACAATAATACAACAGTGTTACAATAAGGAGAATTCGAATCATGTGGATAGGATTCGAATCTACCAACTTAAGATGACTGAATAGCTAACTAGGTGTGTCTAAATCACTACATAGGAGCCATTAGTCTAACTCTTGATGTCTATATCAGTCCGACAATCAGTTAAACTAGTTAAACCAATTAAACTGATGAGGTAGGTGGAAAAAGGCGCCACTTCCCCATGCAACCATGCAAAACTGGCGTTAGACTAACTGAGAGTGATCTAGCTGAATGTAACTTGAGGTTGACTCAGTATAACTGCCTACCTACCGCAACCAACTTATGGAGGTTGTTGGTGGCACTCAGAGTGGTCTCCTATAATGTAGGGATTGCTCTTAGAGGCACATAAACTCATGCATGAACATGCAATAAGTGGAATTTAACCTCTATATGTTTTCCCTACACTATAGTACAGTAATAATGTCTCCCTAAGTTAGGCAAGATGATCAAATAGACTATATATGGACAAGGGAGGATTATATAATCCTAATATTTGTATACATCAGAAAACATTGTGGGCCAATGGAAACCTCCTCTCAATATTTTATTTGCAGTCACTTTCCATGAATGATGTCCTCCACATACTCCATGATGAAATTCCTTCATAATCTGTTGGGCTTCATTCTCCAATAAGCAATTTAAAAAGACACCTCCTGGATCTTTCCAATACAAGCACTACTTCAGAATGTAAAACAAAATTGCTTTCAACTTTACTAATCTGGCTCTGGTTTTACTCTATCCTGGGGGTGCTTGTAAATTTTGCAAAACATACACAATGTCATTATACCAAGGAGATAAAGAAAAATATGTTATTACCCGTAGCCCCAAATCCATCCCACTTGAAGTATTTGACAAGAAGTTAAGTCACAAGGATTCACAATTGACCTCTATCATCAACTTAGCCAACCCCTGTCCTTTCACCAATTTGGTGGGCTTGATTTCTAAGTCATATTCTAATAGAACTGCAATCTACTTTTCTCTCTTCCCTTCTGGATCAGGCTAAGTGAGGATATATTTAACAACATTATTAGGAACATAACCAATAGCATAAGAGTGAAGAATATAAACATTGAAATATTGTAAATAATTAATTAATGCATAGGCTTGCTTCTCCATTATGTCATACTTGAGTTTTGCATCCCTCAAAATTTTACTGAAAAAGGCAATGGGTTTCTCTGCATTCTGTTGATTTTTTTGTAGCAACACTCCAACTATAGTATGATCAGAAGCAAAAGAAAAAACTACCAAATATTTTGAAAAATATGGACTAACTAAAACTGGTGCTTCAGTTATTTCCTTCTTAATATCATTAAAAGAGTTTTTCGCTTCAATAGTCCATTTGATATCAGAATCATTTCTCAGCATATTGGTGACACCCCTCAAAACTTCAGCAAAGCTAGGAATGAATCTCCTCAAAAATTTAACCTAACCAATAAATGGTTGAACTTCCTTTTTACTCCTTGGTATTTACACTTTCATAATTCCCTTTACACTATGAGGATGAATTCTTATTCCATCCTTAGAAATGATATGACCCAAAAGATTTCCCTCCTGCATAGCAAAAAAAAACTTCCCAGGACTTAAGGAAATACAAAATTTTATGCACTTTAAAAATACTTTTTCAAATGCTTTATATGATCCTTTTTAGATTTAGGGAAAACTATAATATAATCCATGTAAACAACAACAAACTTATCTCTTTCTTCAGCAAAAGCTATGTCAATTTCCCTCTGAAATGTTGCTCATGCATTCTGATGCAAGAGCATCGTGGCATGCCATCAATGTGATGAGTTGGTCACATGTTGTGGCATATTTTTGTATTTTGATGAGTCATAGTTTGTTAGTACCGGTAGGAGTGATTGCGTATCATGACTCCCTGCGTGGAGATCAAGCCGCGGTTTTTTTGTTTGAGACAGGGATGTTTTTCATCATGCTTTCTAGTTGTTTGTTTTCAGTTGCAGGACCACTCAGTTCAGGAGGTAACAGTTTAGCTTAAATAGGCGGATTAAAGAAGTAGAGGGGGTTCTCCTCTTCAGCATTAGAAGTCTAAGTTTGCAAAGAGGCAGACAAACCTGCGTTTGGTTCTGCTTGTAATATTTTAGTAGATTGAAGAAGAGAGTCGAGTTTTTTGTTTGTGTGCTTGCTTAATAGGAAGAGTAGTTGTGTGTTTGTAGTATTATTAGCCTTTATGCATTTTTTGTTTTGATTTGTGAATCTGTGAAGAGCTGACTTCGACAATTTCTTGAACATCTATTTATTTCTGTTAAATTATTGATTCAAGCATTAAATTGTTGCTTGAATAGTTGGAGTAGTTCATAAATGCGTGCATAGAAGAAGTAGGCTAATGAATCTTAGAGATTGCAGGCTAGATTGATCGATTCTTTGTGCAATCGACGCAACATGTAGGTTTTCTGCCTTAACCAGCTTATTGCAGAGAACGAACAATGGAGATTGAGTCTGCAGTCGAAGATCTGACGGTCCAAGAGAGATTTGCAATGGAAGTTGCAAGGGCGATAATGGATCCACAAATATCTGTGAGATTCGCACCAAAGAGTAGATCGACGGTCGTGCAGAAGGTCGCAAAGATCTGAAGGCTGAAAGAATTGTGGAGGGAAATTTGTGGGGAGCAACTTTGGAGAGTTGGTTGGAATCCCACATCCCGCAACCCACTTGCGGAAAATTTGTTGCGAAAAGAGAGTTGCATGGAAGCAACTTTGGGAAGTTGACATCCCGCAATCCATTGCAGAAACTATGTTGAAAAAACAGAGTTGCGGAAGCAAAATTGCAAGGAGGAAATTTTAGAGCAGATTTTGGCCAAGGGATAAATTTGGTAGTCTTGCTAAGTGTAGGAGCCACCAAATCCTAGAGGTGCTAGTTGGGTTGGTTGTGGTTGATCCAGGACCTGCACCAATTTTGGTATCAAAGCGAGGTTAAGCTTGTGTGAGAGAGAAGCATAGCAGTAGAATCCTGAAAGAGCAAAGAAGAGTGCTCAAGAGGTTCTAGATAGAGAACCAGGGTTACCAAAAGACCAAGTACAGAGAAGGGGCTTGGTGAGGTAAGTTGCAGCAGTGTGAAAGAGAATTGTTATTGTAGAGGCTTAGTGCATGAGGATGGTTGCACGCATGGGTAGAGCAAGAGGTCGTGACAGAGGTTGACCAACGATGAACACAGAAACTATGGAAGAAATGAGGGAGCTATGAGCACGTTTGGAACCCACAGAGATAGATAGGTGAAGAGACCCAGAAGCAGGGGATGTAAGTGAACCTGAGGATGAAGAGAAATGAGAAGAAGTTGCACCTATGTAGGAAACACTTGAGTTAAGATATTTCAGATCGATTCTAGGAGAAACTTCAAGGTTGAAACCTGAGTTTCCTACCTATGATGGAAGTCTCATTGCCGAGCATCTCATTAACTAAATCAGTGAGATGGATAAGTACTATGAGTACAATGAGATTGAAGAAGACAAGACAGTTAGATTGGTTGTGACAAGTTTAAAAGGGCATGCATCCTTGTGGTGGGATAGTGTGCAAGAAAAAAGGAGGAAGAATAAGTCATTGATAAAGAGTTGGGATGGGATGGTAGCAAAGATGAGGGATAAGTTCTTGTCCAAATATTGCTAGTTAATTCTATATAGACAGGTACAGAACCTTCGGCAAATATTGTTAATAGTAAGAGACTACACTGAAGAGTTCTACAAAGTAAATATAAGGGCAGTATGTGTGGAAGAGTTAGCAGAAAAGGCTGCTAGATATGTAAATGGTCTAAGGATGGGTATCCAAGAAGAGATCAACATGATATCGCCTAGAAAAATGGAGGAGGCTTATCAATGTGCCTTGAGGGTAGAAGAAAAGATAGCGAGGAATCAAAGCTTCAACAGAGTTTGAGGTCCGACCAGAGGAAGAGGACAAGAAACTGGAAGAGGAAGATTTGGAGCACAGAGGGGAGAGTCCAGTAACTCTAACTAGCAAGAGCAACATGGTAGAGGAGGTGACCCTAGCAGAAGAGGACCTTACCAAGGAGGTAGAGGTAAAGGAAGAGGCATAGAAACTATCATTAGGTGCTACAAATGCAACCAGTTGGGGCATAAATCGTTTGAATGTCCAGGGAAGGAAGACGTAGGACAGAGAGGAGCCTATGTAGCTCAGAATAAGCAGCAGCAAGAAGAGTCAACAGTGGAGGAATTTTGGCCAGAGACAGGAGAGGTTTTGATGATGAATAAAGTCTTGTTGAAACCTAAGAAGGAGCAAGCCGATCCTGCTCAAAGAAAATATTTATTCAGGACCTCGTGTAAAGTCCAAGGGAAGTGTTGTAAGATAGTGATTGATAGTGGGAGTACTGACAATATTGTTTCCATAGAGATGGCGGAGAAGTTGAGTTTAAAGAGGACCAAGCATCCTATTCCATACAAAGTATCTTGGTTACATAAAGGACATCAAATCCTGGTAAGTGAGCAGTGTGAAGTTGATTTCCAAATGGGTCCATATAAGTACAAGATTCTGTGTGACGTTATGCCCATGGATGTTTGTCATATACTGTTAGGAAGACCATGGAAATTTGATAAGAAAGTGATTCACGATGGTAGGAGTGACTGTCATAGTTTTGAGCAGAATGGGATAAGACATGTACTTCACCCTTTACAAGAAGGTAGTACAGCAGAACGGTCAGCACCCAAAGTCTTGATGTTGTCAGGAAAAGAATATTTGCAATAGATCGAGAAGGAAGAGTTGAACTACAATGTGGTATGCAAACCAAGAATGGTGACAATGAACACTAATGTGACAGATCTACTTGAGGAGATTCAGAAGATGTTGAGTGAATTTAGAGACATCGTGGTGGACGATTTACCCAATGAGTTACCACCAAGGAGGGATGTAAGTCATCAAATTGATTTTATTCCAGGAGCCAGTTTACTAAACAAGGCAGTGTATAGGTTGGCACCTCAAGAGAATGAAGAAGTGAGGAAACACGTCCAAGGATTGTTGGACAAAGGATTGGTCCAGAAGAGTCTAAATCCATGTGCAGTACCAGCAGTACTGACACCAAAAAAGGATTGTGAGTGGAGGATGTGTACTAACTCCAGATAAATTAACAAGATTACTATCAAATATAGGTTTCCATTACCAAGGATGGATGACATGATGGATTGCCCAAGTGGGGCAACATGCTTTTCAAAACTGGATTTGAAGAGTGGATATCATCAGATCAAAATCAGAGAAGGAGATGAGTAGAAGACAACCTTTAAGACAAATGATGGGTTGTATGAGTGCTTGGTCATGCCATTTGGATTGTCCAACACACCAAGCACTTTTATGACATTGATGAATGAAGTCTTGAATGATTTCATAGGTAAGTTTGTGATAGTTTACCTTGATGACATTTTCGTTTTAAACCAAACATAAGAAGATCATATGAAGCATCTGAGATATGTTTTAGAGAGGCTGCAATAGGAAAAGTTATTGGTAAATGTGAAGAAGTGTACGTTTGAGAAACCAGAGCTAGTATATTTAGGTTTTGTTATCTTGAGAGATGGGTTGAAGATGGATCCATAAAAGGTGCAAGCAATCATTGATTGGCCTTCACCTAGGAACATATTTGAGGTAAGAAGTTTTCATGGATTGGCAAGTTTTTATAGGAAATTTATAAAGAATTTCAGTGGTATTTGTGCATCTATTGTCAAGACAATTAAGAAGGACAGACAACCATTTCAATGGACACCAGAGGCTGAAAGGAGTTTTCAGTTCTTGAAGAAGAAGATCACTTAGCAACCAGTATTGAAGTTACCATACTTCAAAAACCCTTTCTAAGTAAAGTGTACTAATGCTAGTGGAGTAGCAATCAGAGCTGTACTTAGTCAGGAGGACAAGTCTATAGCGTATTTCAGTGAGAATCTGAATGATGCAAAGTAGAAGTATTCATCTTATGACAAGGAGTTATGTGCTATTGTTCAAGCAATGAAGTATTGGAGACATTATTTGATGCCTAGAGAATTTGTGTTATATTATGATAACCATGCATTGCAGTACATCATGCAACAACCTAAGTTGAACCTGAAACATGTCAAGTGGGTTGAGTTCTTACACAGCTTTACCTTTGTGTTAAAACACATAAGTGGACAGTCAAACAGAGTAGCTGATGCCTTATGTAGGACACTATTGATTGTGCAAGACAATCAAATCCAAGTCTTGGGATTTGAGCATTTAGGGGATTTGTATGAAACTGACATTGATTTCCATGAAGTTTACAAGGCTTGTAAGAATCCAGTGGAGGTGGACAGAGAGCCATGGATGGAGTATACGCTACAAGATGGTTTACTCTTTAGAAACAGTAAATTGTGTATACCAAAGTGTTCCATGAGAGAGAACTTGATACAGGAAAAACACAATGGAGGTATGGCAGGTCACTTTGGAAGTGATAAAACCTTTGGGCAGTTAGGTCATTTCTATGTTTGGCCAAGGATGAGGTCTAAAGTTTAAAATTTTGTAAGAAGATGCAGAGTATGCCAGCATGCTAAAGGAAGAAGCCATAACACAGGGTTGTATACACGATTGCCTATTCCAACTAGGCCTTGGGATTCTGTGAGTATGGATTTCATTCTGGGTTTACCAAGAACTCGGAGAGGACATGATTCTATCTTCGCAGTTGTTGATAGATTCAATAAGATGGCACATTCCATTCCATGCTACAAGACTAGTGATGCTACACACATTGCTAACTTGTTCTTCGATGAAGTTGTGAAACTACATGGTTTACCTAGAAGCATTGTATCAGACAAAGATGTGAAGTTCACGGGTCATTTCTAGAGGACCTTGTGGAAGAATTTGGCTACCAAACTGAACTTCAGTTCAACATATCACCCACATTCTGATGGACAAACAGAGGTAGTTAATAGGAGTATGGGGAACATGTTGAGAAGTTTGATTGGAGAGAGTCCTAAGCAGTGGGACAGAGCGTTAGCTCAAGCTGAGTTTGCATATAATGATTCACCAAACAAAAGAACAAGGATGAGTCCATTTCAAATTCTATATGGAATGCATCTAAGAGGAGTGTGTCAACTTCGTGACTTAGGTTAATTCAAGAAAAGGATTGGTAATGGAGAAGAGTTTGCAATGAGGATCGGTGAATTACAGGAGCAAGTGAAAGCAAGGTTACATCAAAGTAACACCAGTTACAAGGCCAGAGCAGATTCCAAAAGGAGAGAGAAGAAATATGAAGTAGGAGATTTGGTCTTAGCATATCTAAAGAGAGACAAATTTCCAAAGGGAGAGTATAACAAGCTGAAGATGAAGAAGATTGGACCCTGCAGGATACTCAAAAAAATTTCAGCAAATGCTTATGAGTTAGAGATGCCTACTAGAGTGGGTATTTCACCAATATTTAATGAAATCTATATCCTTATGTAGCAAGTGACACTGGAACCTTTGCAGAAGGTGAAGATCCTACTGAAGACTTACAATGGGTGGGGCAGATGCCTATGGCACAGCCATTGGAAGTTGAGGCCATTCTAGACACTAAAGTGGTAAATAGTACAAGGAAGAAGGACTATCTGGAGTATTTGGTCAAATGGAAGAAGCGGCCAATAGAGGATTCTACTTGGATGAGCACTGCAGAGTTGGAAGCCAAGAGTTTCACTGTAGTTGATCTAATGAACAGGGGTTCATAATTTTTCACCCTCGCGAGTCTGATATAGGAGCATCGTGGCATGCTAGCAATGTGATGAGTTGGTCACATGCTGTGGCATATTTTTGTATTTTGATGAGTCATAATTTGTTAGTACCAGTAGGAGTGATTGCGTATCATGACTCCCTGCATGCAAATCAAGCCGCAGTTTGTTTGTTTGAGAAAAGGACGTTTTTCATCATGATTTGTAGTTGTTTGTTTTCAGTTACATGACCACTCAGTGTAGGAGGTAATAGTTTAGCTTAAATAGGCAGATTAGAGAAGTAGAGGGGGTTATGCTCTTCAACATTAGAATTCCAAGTTTACAGAGAGATGGACAGACCTGCGTTTGGTTCCGCTTGTAAATATTTTAATAGATTAAAGAAGAGAGTCGAGCTGTGTGTTTATGTGGTTGCTTAATAGGAAGAGTAGTCATTTGTTTGCAGTATTATTAGCCTCTATGCATTTACTATTTTGATTTGTGAAATCCGTGAAGAGCCGACTTCGGCAGTTTAATAAACATCTGTGTATTTCTATGAAATTATTGATTCAAGTGTTAAATTGTTGCTTGAATAGTTATAGTAGTTCATAAATGCATGCATAAAAGAAGTAGGCTAATGAATCTTAAAGATTGCAGGCTGGATTGATCGATTCTCTGATCAATCGGTGCAACCCACAAGTTGTCTGTCTTAACCAGTTTATTGTAAAGAATGAACGACGGAGATTGAGTCTACAGACGAAGATTTGACGGTCTAAGAGAGATTAGTAACGAAAGTTGCGAGGGCAATAACAGATCCACAAAGATCTATGAGATCCGCACCAAAGAGTAGATCGACGGTCATGGAGAAGGTCGCAAATATCTTATGGCTGAAAAGACCTGTAGAGGGAAAGTTGTGGGGAGAAACTTTGGAAAG
This sequence comes from Pseudotsuga menziesii, assembly GCA_001517045.1. Classification (NCBI taxonomy): domain Eukaryota; kingdom Viridiplantae; phylum Streptophyta; class Pinopsida; order Pinales; family Pinaceae; genus Pseudotsuga; species Pseudotsuga menziesii. The sequence continues at coordinate 1,069,867 of LPNX010948537.1, forward strand.
TTGGTTAGCATCCCGCATTCCTCAACCCGCTTGCAGAAAAGTTGTTGCGAAAAGAGAGTTGCAATGAAGCAACTTTGGGAAGTTGAAATCTCGCATCCCGCAATCCGTTGCGGGAAGGCCTGTTGCGGAAAATCTGTTATGGAAACAGAGTTGCGGAAGCAAAATTGCGAGGAGGCAATTTTAGAGCAGAATTTGGCTGAGGGCTAAATTTGGCATTCCTACTAAGTGTAGGAGCCACCAGATCCTAGAGGTGCTAGTTGGGTTGGTTGTGGTTGATCTCGGACCTACACCAATTTTGGTATTAGAGCGAGTTTAAGCTCGTGTGAGAGAGAAGCGTAGCAGTAGAAGCCTGAAAGAGCAAAGAAGAGTGCTCAAGAGCTAAATGACTTCTTTATTTCCTTATCAATCTGAGAGAGTAACATGGGATTTAATATTATAAGTTTCTTTTTGAAATTTTTTTCTCCTGGATTCACTGGGATGGTATGTTGTATAATGGAAGTATCATACTCCTTTAAATCAACATAGTTCCAAGCAAAAACATCAGAAAATTTCTTCATTAAACAATATATTTTTCTTTCTCATTTGTAGGCAATTTATTTGAAAGTCTTATTATCCTAGGATGTTCTTTTGTTCCAATATTATAATCATGAATATCTTCCTCATTATCGTACTGCAGGGTTTTTAACTACATCATTTTGATCAAATAACTTCTCTAAGGGTATGAGGCCTTTGGGGATAAATTTACTCTTGAGTTGAATAATATCCTTACCTCCAATCTTATTCTTTAAATTTGTATGTTCCTCATCCACTTCTGCAAATTCCCCATCATCTTAAACATTTTCCAAATTCTGATTTTCCTTATCAATAATTGTATTGGAAAACTCATCAGACATTTCTAAAAACCTTTTTATCTACAAATCATATTCAAACACTTGCCAATATTTATAGTTGTTAGGGACGGAAGGCCTAATTACAACTTCAATTTTATACTTTGTATTTGAATAGATGGGAATTTTAAAGTTTCCAGCAGTATTGGCCAAAGAATCAACTATCATGTTTTCAATCCTTGGAATTGCCATCACTTTATGTTCACTGAAAAAATTGCCAAGCATATCCCAGACTTCATTTCGGTAAGCTCTCATTCTAGGATGCTTAGTCTAGTAACTTCCTTTCACCTAATTTATAACTAATTCTTAGTCTCCATAGACATCTATTTTTTTTCTTTTAATTCCATCAATGCATTTAACCCTAATAACAAAGCTTCATACTCTACAACATTATTTGTACATTCAAATGTCAATTTAAAAGAATACACCTTAAAATATCTGTCTGGAGTAATTATCCAGACACCTTCTCCAGCTCCTTCCTTACTTATTGATCCATCAAAGTACATATACCATACCCCTTCATCTCTCTGTTTATGTTCCAAAGCTTCTTGGATTTTAGCAAATTCCTGGTATTCCTTCAATTCAGTCACTATTGGCAAGTCTTTTTCAATAGGAAAATTCTCTTCATAATGGAAATCATTGTAGAAAATTGAATACCCCAAATCAGTATCAACAACATATATAGGGTGATTATCTGGTTTTTCTTGACTACTTACTACAAATGCTAAGCTCTCTTCTCTGTATAATCTTCTATGTTGACCAAACAAGGGAATTGGTGCATAATACATGTCCATCTGTAAATTTCCTTTCAATTTTGAGGCCCGGGACCTAGATAAAATCATACCAAACTTTGGAGGAATATCAGCCACCACTATATCCATAATAATACTCTTGGAAGAAATCTATGCAAGAGTGCTTACCAAGTCTTTGATGATCCCTAAACACTTAACCTTTCTTGAAGTAAAAGAAAATAAATATTTATAAGGTCTTGTGATCTATAATCCCAGACTCTCAACCACCACTATTGGCATGAGGCTGTGTGATGCACTAGAATCCAACATGCCATTATGTAGATTCATGACATGAACATTGAGACTAATATAAAAAGGTGGGACATATTCTTCATCTGTATTTTCTATTATAGGACCAAGAACTATAGTTGGGGCATCATCTGTCAACTCTAAAGTTTCATACTGGTATTCTCTATCTATGTTGACCATTCTGGTAATATTTTTTCTATATTCATTGTTCTTCAACAACTTGAAGTGAAAGGGATGAATTTTTTTATCTTAGATATTTCATTCTGCAGATTGAAAGAGATTGTTCTATCACTTTATATTTGTATTTTTTTTGTTTTCTTTTGATATGTCCTTTTTATTTTCGGAAACTTTATGTACAACATTCTCTTTATGTTTTTCTTTTTGTTTTTCGTTATCTTGTTGGCTGCTAGAAGGCTGGTTTGGAACAAGCCTTCCTTTATTTATAACTACATCTATACTTCTCAAATTTAACTTCCTTTGGAAATCATTTACAACATTTTGATATCCTCTTTGATATTGATCTGTTTCTAACTCAAAAGTATTAGATTCATCTTCCTCAGAAAACAAATTATGCTCTTCTTCTATAAGGTAAATTTTAAAGTCCAAATCATCAAAATGGTGTATATGGTCATCCATAAGATTGTTTTCTTCTCCTTCTTCCACAAAATTCTCTGGAAAAGGTGGCGTTATATGTTGGTCCTCTGCATTCCTTGGATTTTGTTGCTCTCTCTTTCTAATATGAGGGGGAGTAGGTCTCCTAAAGTTAGGATTTCATATTTGTTGTTCGGGTTGATCTCTGTTTGGAGGCCTATTATCTAATGTTAATTTATCCATCAACCTCTCCATAGTTTTCATCATTATATCAAACTTTTTGCATTTATAGATGAAGAAGTGGAGGGTTGATTTTCTTCTCTGGTTTTTCTCATATCTACCTATACACTTTGTTTCATCTTTCCAGATGCCATTAATTTAGCTTCAACCTCCAGAGCATCTTTAAACATAACAGAGCATGTTTAAACATAATAGGAAGATTTGCAAATTTCCTCTCTCTCAACAACAAAGCAAAATCACTATCAAATGCATCAACATAGTGTAGTTTTGAAGCTCCTACAAGGGTTTAATGTCAGCTGGTATTGAATTATAAACCCTTATAAATCTGCTAGAAAATTCGTGCACAGACTCAAACTTCCCTTTCTTTAAGTTATTGTATCGGGCTAATATTTGCAAAGGATTTTACTTTTCTTCCCACCTATCCAGAAAAAAAGAGTTTGAAAAGCCTCAAAAGTAGCAATAGATCTTGCAGGAAGATATTTAAACCACCTCTTTGCTTCCCCTGATAAATTTTGTGCAAACAATCTCAATTTTGCATCATCATAATCCACTTCTTCTAAGTCAATGAAATCACCAAATCTATCCATATGGTGTATGGTTGTAAAATTTCCCTCCCCATCAAATAATGTAATCCTCTAAGAGTAATTATATGGAAGGTCATGTAAAACATCTCACAATGCAAGTGGAGCAAACCTAGCAGCCATAGCTCTAGGATGGTTTTGAACAATACTGGAAACTGATGGTTGAAGAGTTTGGATTATTGGATTATTTTCATCTATTTTTACAATATTCTGGATATTTTTCTAAAGTGAATCTAGAAGATAAGACTGAAGTATATTTGGATTGATTTCAACTTGTTTTAAATCTGATTCAGAATTAGACCTTGAAAAATAATGTTCAAACTTTGTTTCGAAATCAAAATCTTGAAAGCTGAGAAATTCTTCTTGAGTTTGAAAAAATGATCTTTCTATTTGAAAATTACCTTCTCGTTCCTTTCCTCTTATTTTCCTAATTAAAATTTCTGGATCTTCCACACTATATAAAGGTTCAGAATTAGGGTTGCCTCTAGTATGCACTCTCCTGAAAGCTCGGATGTCATATATGAAGAACCTTATTGAAAATTAATGTAGAGCCACCAAGGAAAAACACAACTAACTTTGGATGTAAGAACTCTTGTTTTGCCACAGAAATCCGTAGATTTGAACTCTTGTTCCCTGAAAATGGCGCCAAGATGTTATCACTCATATTTTATCCCTAGTTGTGGGGGGATAAGTCCAAGGTAACCACAAAACCAATCTTTCGGAGGAAAGTTGGCTTCTTTCTTACCAAAGAGGGATCTCTCAATAAATAAACACAAAGGAAAAATATATTTAAAAAGAAACAAATCTTAATGGTGATAATCACTGAAAGAAGTGGTCATTAGGCATGGATTCAAATGTTACTACTTAGGAATGGGTTCTTGGTGTTATTTCCTTGATCACATCCTTTGCATACTCCTTCATAATTGATCTGGATCTCTAATAGATCTTTCACTACCTTGCTCACAATTAGCAATGCTTTGTAGTTCACATGAGCAACTTCTATGCCAAAGTTTAAATGGGATGACAATGGATGAATTTGTGTGCCCCTTCAATTTGTGGAGTCCTCCTTCTTCAACACCAATTACAATAGCATCATCTATTGTATTTCCTTTCGCTCACATAAGAACTTCGCCATCTAGAAATTCAACTCTAAAACCTTTCTTATCTAGAGTTGAATTAGAAAGAAGATTCTTCTTCAAACCTGGAACATATAAGACTTCTTTCATCTTCATGGAATTTATGGATTTTAATTTTTAAGAGGCTTCCCCCATTACTTTGATGGGGCACTGATAATCATCTCCAAGTTGTATCTTATGTGAATAGTCTTTTTGAGTAATACATGAGAGTGAATCTTTGTGACATGTCATATGTTTGGAAGAATCATTGTTTATAAGCCAAGTGTCACTTCCATGAGAGACTGATCCTGTGAGAGATGAAATGAGGACATACACTTCACTAGAGTCTTCATTTTCTCTAGCCTTATCCTGGTCTAATTCATTTTCTTCATATACATGGGCATGGTACTTTCGGTTCTTCTTCTTGAACTGATCTTTTTTAAGAATACAATTTCTAGCAATGTGTCCCATCTTATGACATTAGTAGGATTCAAAGGATGAGTAATCGTTTTTATGTCTCTTACCTCTTTTGAAGTTTGGTGGTCTTATGGAGGGTGATCCTTGACTCTTCCTTTTGTTTATTTTGTTCTTTGCATGAGCAGTTAGAGCTTGATCTTCACTATCATTTAGCTTCTTTTCTTTATTTGTTATCCTTCCTTCTTCTTGTACAAATGCTTCCCATAGTTTGATAAACTTGGTTAACTTTCTTCTAGCACATATTCCTCTAATGAAGGAATCCCATTCTCTCGGGACACCATTTAGGGTGGTCATTACCACTTCTGCTTCTTCCACCATGTCACCAATGTCTTATAATTGTTCTTTGTTTCGAGATACTCTTGAGAAGTATGATTGCATAGATTCTGCCTTCTATATCTTCACACCCTTGAGTTGGTTTCTCAAGGTCATTCTTCTGTTGATGTTCTTACCTTCAAATAGACTGGTTAATGCATTAAACATTTCCTTTGGATTATTCTTTGAAGACACTTGGGGGATCAAATTATCCTTGATAGAATCAGCTATTATCCTCTTAGTTTTGATGATATCCTTCTTATGCTTGACCTTTTCCTCATCTCCCTCTCATTTCTTGACCTCATATGTGATATAGCCTTATAGGTCATGTTCTTCAAGGATGAGCATGACTATGTACTTCCATGCTCTGAAGTTCTCTTCTCCCTCAAGCTTTTAATCGAGCTTGGTATTGTTTGTAATCTTTAATGAATGAGAACCTCAAATGGAAATATAGGAGATAGAACCTACCAATTTGAGGACACTTCTAGAATCTGCCTAGGGTTTGACTAGAAAACCCAAATTTCCAAACTAAGATCGCTTGTAGAGCTGATTAGAGGCTAGACTGTATCTTGTTTTTCTAGAATATGTGGATGGAACCTTAAAAAATCTGATGCCCTAGTTTCTCCCAGCAGTAGTGGTAGGTCAAAAAATGAAAATCCACTGAATTTAAAACTACTTAGACAGAAAGATACGCCCTCATAGGGCGAGTTGAATGTTTCTTCTTTTTCAACTAATCTGTGGAAGGAGGTGTCAGGAATAGTGATCCCTAGCTTGTTGTATTATGCGAAAATTGTTGCATAATATCTTCTTTTGGGTTGGCTCTAATACCATGTTAAGATTTTAAAAGTTTTTATGCCAAAACAAAAGGATCACTGAAAGAATAACTAGCGCAACAGAACAAAAGAGAACACAAAGATTTATCCTGGGAAACCCTCATGGGGGAGAAAATTCAGCAAAACTCCCTCAATATAGACTTCAACCAAGTACAATGTAAGACCCAAAGAATAAGACTAAACAACTTCCTCCTCCTCAAATGGATTGTTTATCCTCTCTATAGTGAACTTTCTTAAATGCTATGCTTATCCAAATGAGGGAGGTACCTCTCCTATTTATACTAATCAACTGAGAGGCCTAATAACCCAACAGGGCCAACTTATCCTTACTGCCAGGGTCAAATTTCCTTGGAAGGCTCAAAAATACATTTTAGTAATACTTTTGCGAGTACTATTGACCCGACTTACAATGGAGGTTTTACCTCGAGACTTTACATGAACAAATACATCAATGGTATCCCTAATCTGAGGAACAACATCTCTGAAAGCGGTGATAGTAATAATAATAATACAAAATAGAATATCTTCTGTAGTTAGATTTCTTTAACATATGTATCTAGTTATGTGATCCCCTGTATAGGTATTCATGAGTCAAAATCAACAAAGGACTTATATTTGCATGGGAACATGGTCATTGAATGGACTCAATACGTACATCTTCTCAAACATAATGGATTTGTTTAAGAGATGAGGAAAGCAGACTGATTTGGTCAAAGAATAGGTTGATAGGTGTTGTCACTGTGAAGCTTGGTTACAAATAAAAAAAATAGGAGGATCATGGAGTGGATCATTGATGGTGGTGTTCAAAGTTGGAAGTTGAACAACCCTTTGAAAATGAGAATATTTATGTGGCTATATTTAGCTAACAAGATTCTAACCTGGGACAATGGACAAAAATGTAATTGGGTTTGTCCAAGATCATGTTATTTATGCACACATGCTGAGAAAATTGTATGGCATATCTTTGTGGATTGTCCCTTTACAAAGGAAGTATGGTGAGTTCTTCAATAACATTTCAACATGCATTTGAATTGGAGCAAATATTCATTATTGGGATGTTTAGAACTTTTGGTCATGGATAGATCAATTTCAACTGTTAAAGCATTATTGATATACATTTATTGGTGGATATGTATTAATAAGAACAAAATTATCTTTGAAGGTAAGTAAGAAGACATATGTAGACAAAATCATATTGTTGGCATTTCCTTAGGGGAAGGATTGGAGGATTTCACAGTGTTAGTCCTGCAATCCCTACAAATGATGAGTATTGACTTCACGAGACCTTGGAGCTTCTTCAATGGCATTATCCAAAGGGAGTTGAGAACTTATGGAACAAGATTTATTTCATACTTGGACAATTATCATTACTACTCATCTAAGCTTAGAGTAGGTTCAGGAACTAACAATGAGGTTGAATTATATGCACTATGGATTATACTTAAAGTGGTTGTTGATAGTCAAGAGTTTGCATGTGATGGGTGACTTAAAACTCGTGATTGATTGGTTAAATGGAAAGTTCCAATTTTTTTCAATGGATCTCCAACCAATATTGAATTTTATTTTGGAGCCTAAAGGGTATTCTAAAGACATCTCTTTCACACATATTTTCAAGGATTTCAACCTTAAAGTTGACCAATTATCAAAGAAATTGCTCAATTTGGATAAGGGAATTATATATGTCCAAGAAACAATAGATTTTAATCCTTAAGATGTTGTTCAATTAAGATTGTCCTACCTTCTACCTTAGCTAACATGCATAGACTGAATTCAAATCAATTAACTCGTCAAAATTAATCTCATACCATAAATATCATCCTCATTTATATGTGGCCTCTAATGATGTTAACCCTTTCATAAATAGTTTTATTTTTTTTATCAAACTTTATCGTAATAGAAAAAAATAGTAAATAATTATTATAATTATAAATGCAACCGTTCATAAAATACATATGTACATTTCAACATTATACGACAATAAAAAAAACTGTGTAATTACAACTCACAAGGGACACCTTTCCTTCATCAACTAGTTTGGTTTTCCCACTCTTCTTCATTAATGATCAAGTCTTTCCTTGTGCTTGACATCGGTGTACGATCCCTTTTCATTGGAATCCATATGCTTTATAGATGTATTACAATGATACACTACCAAGGTTATTGTCTCTATGATAGACTTGGGATACATAGTAGGTATCTAACACATGTTTTATGTAGTCTAGTATGATAGCATATTCAACCTTCCCAAAAAAGGAGGTCTCACACGAGGTGCAAATGCACTCCATTAGATATAGTGGGATCATGCACTCCATTACTTATCCTTTAATCAATTCACTTGAACTAACTAAACTAACAATGTATAACACAACAATCACAATAACATATGGGTCGTCAAGATATAACATGAATACAAACACATAAGAAGAAGAACTCTCCATTATATTAATTTAGTGATCAATACAACATAGCTCATGTGCCAAATTCATCACATATTCAACATCATAATAACTTATATATTATTAACTAGCAGATAACTCTTACATCATTACAAACCTCATATATATATATATATATATATATATACTTCATAGCTCTCAATTATTAACTAACAAATAACTCTTACATCATTACAAACCTCATATATATATATAAGTTATTATGATGTTGAATATGTGATGAATTTGGCACATGAGCTATGTTGTATTGATCACTAAATTAATATATTGTTACAACGTATTTTTGAAATATTGTAGGGAATTTGTCAATTGTAACCTACTTGTATAAAAGAGTCTACACCCTTAGAGACATGCATAGAGGACTGGGGGAATTGGGCACAAAAGGATTTAAAAGACAACTCCTTGATCTCCACATACTCAAACTTTAGCGAAATTGTATTCTCATGGTTTTGTAGTATATTGGCTCATGTTTATTCATTGTCTATTAATCTCTACTATGTGTCATCACTTAATCAGAATTGGGCCACAACAACTCCCTAACCACACCTTCCAACTCATCCCTAAGTTGGGTTATGCATCGCATTCATCAAAGATGGGCACCAAGTCTAAAAGGTATTTTACTATCTTATCTTTGAATTTATTGAATTCAATAAAAACAAAGGTCTACATCTTGCTTAATTCCTAGATTTTGTGGGCATATTATGTTGTTGATTCATTTATTGATTCTTCCTTAGCAGGTGCTACCTATGTCAATGTATCCAACATGATATCAACTTTTTATTTCATCTTCTTATCCTTGTGAACTAGGATTGTGCTTTCCTCACAAGCTATAATACTAGTTTTCATAATTTATTCCTCTCATATTTGAGAGTGTCATATCCCCATCCATCATTCCAACCAACAAAGGGGGACATAAACGAAGTTTGGGCCTCTAATTTTTCCCCATGGGCATAATAATAATATCAAAACAATAAAATGACTGTGCATATGCATAAATAGAAACACAACATAAATAAACAAACTATGTCCACACACACAAACACACATCATGCATATACAACATATTCATCACATGCATAAAAAAAAATCAGTGCAAATTCAAATCAAAGAGAATACTTATCTTTAAACAAACAAGATCCAAGCAACCGGCTGCATAAAAATTATTTCCAACCCAATCATAGGAAATACGTCAAACATATACTCTTTATGCTGAGAGGCCACCCCCAAGTTGGGCTACGAGGCCACCAGGGCGAAGGGAACACCTACATGCTTCTCTCTCTCAACCCACAACCCCTTCTACTCTCAATGATTAGCTAATTTTCTCATCTAAATCTCTACATGAATCTCACTTAACCATCACAACCATGGCACTCCTTCCAACTACCCCACATAACACAAGGCGTTCCCCTTCACTAATACATGATTCCCTGAGGAAATACGACCCTTACAATGCTTACCAGTCTGTGCAGTAAGAGTCCAATACATTGTATGATGTTGGAGAACCTCCTATAGCATTAATTCATGGATTGTTAAAAATTTGTGAGTAGAAAAACTCAAAGGGTAAAGGTCCCTAGCTTTCCCAACCTCTACGCTCACCTACAACCATCTATTTTTCCCTCAAATCTATAGCTTTGTTTCCAAATTCAAATTTCTGGGTATGCATAGTCTAGTAATTAGTAATGAACAACAAAAGAAAGAAATATATGTATGCTAAAATCAACTAGTAAGAATCAACATAATGAAAAATGGATGGTAGACTCCAAAGGAGATGAGAGGATGGTAAAAAGAGAACTGACATAACTTATGAACATAGAAGAGAGGACTCTTACAACTCTCATAGAAGTATATTCATCCCATGCTCCCATAACTACATGAGAGGACTTTCCCCACCAACCTCCCACATGCATTCAATGATTGGATTTATTAGTCAAAATGAAGTAAATGGCTCATATACGACACATGACAACAATTGTATTAGTACTACGGTTGAAACTTGGCAATAGAGGATTTAATATCCCATAGCCCCCCTTTCCTCTTCCCCTCAAGTGGAATCATATCCCCTCTAGTGATCTTTACACAACCACCTTTGACCATAAATAATGCTTTCCAACATGATATTTACCCACGTTTTATGTCATCATGACAAGCCAACTGCATGCTCGATATAGAGATATTTATATCACATGTGCCTATCCATTCACTAGTCAAGCCTTGTCCTTGAGCTCTACACTAGGAATATATACTAGCACATTTACAACAAATTGCATAATCTAATTCAATACATTACAAGGGTCAAATTTGGGGTATTACAATCCCCTCCCCCTCTGAATAAGTCCGTCCTCGGTTTTCTCTTTATTTTCAACAAGTTTTCATGTCCTTCTTTTTAGCTACATTTGCAATGCCTTTCTCTTCAAGGCCACTTTGTCTTGTTGTTAGCTATCATGGACAACAATGCTTAATCATTCATTTGGGCTATCTTGGAACACTTCTAAGGCCTTTAGCATTTCATCACATACCTATTACATTCATCAAAGAGAAAAACATGTTTGTCATAGCTATTTTAAGGAACACTTGATCCATTAACAAAGATTCAAGTTTCATAACTGGAGCATATATATTTGTAACACAAGATGAAGTACACAATAATCCCAATACTTATATGTATGGACATATCTTTTCTCAATATGAGTGCAAAGGGCAAGATTCAATTTATTATCTTCTGTAACACACCCCAAGGTATTTACATATATCTCTAATGCCTTATTATTCCCAGCTATCAAATAACATGAATCTCTCACCTAGATTCATTCAAGTTGCCTCTTCCTTGCAGTTACCCACCATTCAGGCTCGAGCATCCCATTTACCAATCCACAGTTCCCTCTAGTGATCCATCATTTTACTAGGATTTCTTGCACAATAAAAGTGCCAATTCACATGCCTTATTGCTAGGGTGTCCCAATAGAAACCCTTAACATAGCATAGCTCATGGCAATGAAGGCATCTCATAGGGTTCCAATGCCATTATAGTAGCATTCTCCCTTATCTTTCAACAACCTTTATTTGTCCTCATTAGACATATCTATCATCTCACCTATATTACACACATACAGTTACCATGAGATAACATCATAACAATTTAAATCATAAATTTCAAATTTGTTTCATATGGAAACCAGATTTACCAAACATGAGGTCCTCCTCATAAATTTAAATACAAAAAAATTCAAATGTGTCCAATACAAAAGCCAGACTCTGCAACCATTTGATCCTTCTCACAAATTTTAATAAAAAATTTCAAATATGTTTCACACAGAATCTAGATTTCCATAACATGGGGTCCTTGTAAATTTCAATCATTTTTTTTTTCAAATTTGTTTCATACATAAACCATATTTCGCAACCATTAGATCCTTCTCATAATGTTTGGCTTTTTCACACAATAACTTCCAATCTTTATTATGGACTTACACACATTTCCATGCCAGGACAATTATACCTGCAATCTGAATGTTTCAATCAACCAAACAAGTTGTGAGTACCCATGCATCTAATATTTTCATTGTAACATTTACAACAATTGCTGAAGTAATCTCATAATTATAATGCACAATAATTCAAACACTATTAGCTATTGACATCTCAAATTCAATGAACTATATTAAGTTTATATGAATCATTATCACAATAAAATTGCACAATACAGTCACCTTATCTATGGAATAAAATAAAACTTCTAGCACTCGTGATTATACAATTGTATTCTTTCATGCAACTATGTCCTCCCAACATAGCATTTTTGCATCCCATCAAACATGACTACCTTATTCATGTAATTCATTCCACTACATCCATAGTAGCTAATGAAATGATCTCACAATTAATAATAATTCATCATTTCATCTATTAGCCAATTGGAATCACCGCCATGCATTCACACAATGTATATCACCATCATGCATTCACACAATGCATATTAACATATGTATCCACACATATGAATGCACAATCAACGAGATTGACATATATTTTAATGCACATTCACCCAATGGACCCTTGCATTAATTCATGGGTAACATAATGTCATGTCATGCATTCCACCATGGTTGTTTGGAAGGTCTATCCATTGCCTGGACACATCATTCAGCCACCTCCCCAATACTTACATGACCATCTGAGCACACTCTTCTTTTTCCTAACACAATGCTAGGATATGCCCTTTCTCTGCTAAACGGTCCCTCATGTGTACTAGAAGGCATTTATCTTCACTGCTCCACAGTTCCCTCGGGAAATATATCCTACCCCTCTAATGGTATCTATGTGTTGGAAAACAATTTACAACCCAAGACACGAAAACAAGTGGGAAGACCATTGGAAACTTGTGTAGCACTAAAGCATTTCCATATCCAATCACACTATGGCCTTAACCATGATCATCTCACATGGCATTTGCTACCACAATAGGACCATTAGTCCCCGCTTACCTTGGTTATTAAACTGATAACCAACATACACATGGCATGATATTCTTTCACATGAATGCATTAGAAATTCTAAATAATTAGACGGAATAAGGCTCCTTGTCGTTACTACCCTATAACTCACCAAACCTGGTGGGATATCAGTCACATAAACACATGCAATATCACATATATACCAATCTATGATGATTAAAATATGGATGAAAGGATTCTTACCCAATTCCCTCTGAAAACTTATGCAATCTACGTAAATAACCCATTAACTAAATGGATGCCATCAATATCTCTGATGTTACCTGATCAATTGACCTCTTACAAAAGATTACACAATCCTTCTATCAACCTCTTGATCATAGATTTATTGCTCCCAACTTTCTTCATAGCGATGGATGTCGTGTCTAATAGCATCATCCACATCTTTAGCCATGTCTCAATTATCTTCAGTCATACAACCATCACCAACTTCAATAAGTATTATCATTGGTTCATTGCACATGTAAAACCATACAACTTTTACCAATATGCAATATAATATGTATGCACAAGCATATTCACATACACTATGCATTACCTCTTAATATGCCCAATAGTGCATATGCATTCCAACTATCTAACTCTTGCATGTCCAACATTCCTATACCAGAATTTTATGTATATAAATCTTATAAAATATAAATATAACGAGAGGAGAGTTAAGGAGTTCTCCCTTTCCAACTCTTCATCATAGCATGGAAATCCTCTTCCACGTCATAGCTAACTTCAATCCATAGCCTCTCTACCAAGCACACAAGGGATCATTAAATATGGATTTCTTGCCAAGTAGCAATTCAATACATATACACATATATAACATTTATACTTACTACTTTCCAAGCATGCAATTCTTATACTATCAACAATAATAGTTTAAGGCAAGAAATTTCCCTTTTTATCAATGTTACCTTATGAAGATTACTCTCCAATTTCAGTTGCAACCATCTTATTAGTCTTATATAGCTTTCTTTGTCATTACAACAGTTCTTATTTCACCCTATTCACAATGTTTTGTTGCTCCAATCATTATGAACAACTCTACTTAAGTCCACCTTTCCATTTCTTGGACTTCTTAGCTCTTAACAATGTTGCAACTGATTTCATTCCAAGTCCATATTGAGTCTTTTCAAGGCCCATTATATGTCCATGTACCTCATTCAAATATGAGATTTGCTTTCCTTTTCTATGGAACTATTTTCCACAATCTCAACCACGCCATAGATCTACACACGAGAATGCCTCATTCCTTGATTGGTAGCTTTTGCATGACCACTCTATCACTATTATGAACTCATAAGTTGTTAGTTCATATTCTCCGATATCATGCAACTCTCTTAGCATGCATGCACTTACCCATAAGGATGATTCATCCATCACATTTACAAGTTGCATGTCCTTTACCTATTAGCTTGTTCTCTACCTTACTAAGCATTTTCTTATGGAATACAATATCCATATCTAATAATCAAGAGATCCCATGGCTCTCCCTTACAATTCAAATTGCACATATCAATCACAATAATACTTTGGATGCATTCTTATCCAAGGCACCAATGTCCATTATTGGTGTATTTTATTATTTCATGATTATACACAATTGTCACTCCTCAACAATACATATGCCAACCAATTACTCTCGTTAATGGATTTCTAAAACCCCTCTATGTAGTTCACATTGCAGATTTTGAGCATCGAGAATGCGTTGCATACATTTTGGCTAAGGAACCATCAATCCCTCTTAGTTCCCTTCTTTCATCCATTCAACATGTTCCTCACATGTTGATAAAAAATACCACAATGTTATCTCTTGAATATCCCTATTCATCAGCAAAACCACCATGTTACCAAGCATCCAACTTTACTTGGTTTAATTTTTCATATTGCTAGCTAACAAGCAATTTTGGGATGCTTGCTTTCCCAACTGTGCCTCCACTTTATGATAAGATCACCATTACCATGATATGGATATCATAATATTTACTCAATTTGAGTTAATCTCACATATGGTACTCCTACACCATCATATAATACTTTTCCAAAATTCTGGTTGTTTTAGAGGTCACCCACATTGAAAATTTCATGTCCAATCAAGCCCGGAGGCTCTATTCTACTTGTTATTTGAAACAACTAGAAACATGTTTAAAAAACAAGAACCTTCTATTTATTCTCCTATAGTTTAGCTTCATTTCATTCTTAGAAATTCACAAAATTAATTCCTACACATTATGGGAACTACCCCTATGGACATTTTTGTTGTCAAATCAAGGTTGCATACACTTTTGTTCTCAATTTTTAGAAACACATGAATCACCCATTCATAATCTGAATGTGCATATTTGTTCCCTCATAGATAATCTTTCCACTTACTATAAATTCCCATTTCTAATTCCTTTGCAAAATGTTACAACATTTCAAAATTGCTAATTTTGCCCAGTTTTGCGCTTTCCCTACAAATGTGTTTAGCTTCAGAGACCATCTTCCACCAAATGTAGAAGAAAATATAGGGAGAATCATAACTTTTTTTCTATTGGGTGCTGATAATACTCATGACAAGGATTACTCATCAACTTTTAGATCTTTGATCTAATGCTCCAATCACATTTTATACAATTATGGAACTGGCTACTTTTAGCTTTTGCACTTTTTCCCATACTTGGAACTTTTAACAAAACTAGATATCTCCCAAACTAAGCATTTTTTGAAAAACTTCCTCTTATCAAAGTTGTATGTTTTGATGAGTATAAATTAAAATGTCGAGTTCTTAATTTTTTCCAGGGTCACTTTTACTTCCTCTACGTTTTCTGAAATCCCTAAAAAATGCTACGGAATAGTGGATCTTGGCCTTCGTTTGCACCATGGCTTCACACCTTTTACAGTTTGACCACTTACTTCTAGATTTATCTATGTGCTTGGTCCAATACTGCACCATAACAATTTCGACCAAAAAAGGCCGCCCATTGGGTCTCTGGACATTGATCTTTAAAAGTCACTATTTCAAAATTTATGTTAAATTGGAGTTGAATAGGCTTGTGCCCCTCACTATCATATTTGTATCCTTCATCAAGGGCATCTGAATGTCTTAGTTATAATCCCATTTCAAGCTAAACTAATCCTGTTATGGCCAGAACAATTTCCAGGATCCAAATTTATTTATTTTATTTTTACTTCTTTAACTTTTCTGGTGACCTTCATTGGAACTCCTCATCGAACTTCTCATATCATAGCTATTCCCAATACCTTCGATGGTTGATACCCAATATCACATCGAAACTCCCCATCGAATTCTCATATCAGACACATTCTCGATACCTTCAAATGGTGCTCTTGATACAACTCTTCCGATACACATCAAACCTTCTCCATCGACCTTTCTTGCGAATTCCATCATGGCATTCTTCAATACTCTATTGGGGAATTTTGGGCATTTGGTGATACTAAATTGGGGCTTTTGTTGATGACCACATCAAGGATATTTGATACCACACTCCTGATACAACATCGGACTTAGTCCATTGGACCCTTCTTTCAATCACTTTTAGACTGTCCTCTGATTCACTATCGAAATTTCTTTTGATCACTCTCAGACTTTCCTCCGACCACTCTCAGACTTTCCTCCGACCACTCTCATACTTTCCTCCAATGCACTGTTGAAAAATCCTCTCGAAAATGGGTGAACTATGGGGCTCTTCCCATCGAATGGCTATGATCGCATCTAAGATGTCATCGGACGATTGTGATTCCTTCCCGCATTAAACCAACGAATGAACTCCTGCATCCCGATACATAATATCCGATAGGCTTCTTGGACCTTAGACATTAGGATACCTACACATTCATCTAACATGGCTAGTCCATGTCATACACCCTATCCACATGGAATGGGTGAGGTCCATCTCAAATTTCCCAAAATTTCCACATTTTCATACAATTGTTTTTTTTACCTACATTTTAGAAATACCTGTGTTAAATAACAAAATCGAAATTTCTTTCGCTGATAACTCTACCAATTGAATTTTTTTTCCAAATTTCCTTAACCTAATCTACTATCTTTCTTGTAGATTAAACAAATTGAACTCATGGGCTCCATTCAAACACTATTGGTTAATTAAACACACGATTTACATAGAAGCATTTATCAAGACTTCATGTGCAACTCAAATTTTCTTCCCGTGACTGTGGATTCTAGCTGATATAGCCCCGATGATGCAACTAATATATTTGATACCAATATGTCACATCCCCATCCATCATTCCGACCAATAGAGGGGGACATGAACGAATTTTAGGCCTCTAGATTTTGTCTCATGGGCATAATAATAAAATACAATAACAATAAAATGTGCGTGCAAAAGCATAAATAAAAACAAAACAAAAATAAAGTCTATCCACACACACACACACATCAGACATATACATCATATTCATCATAATAATACAAATACAATTATTGCACTTTCAAATACAAAGATAATACTTATCTTTAAAAAAAGAAGATCCAAGCAACTAGCTGTGTAATAGCGGTTTTCCACCCAACTGTAGGCACTTTGTCCAACATATACTCTTTTTGTTGAGAGGCCACCCAAAAATATTGGGCTATGAGGTCACCAGGACAAAGAGAACACCTATAGGCTTCTCTTTCTCAACCCACAACCCCGCCTACTCTCAATGCTTAGCCAGTTGCTCATCCAGAGCTTTACATGAATCTCACTCAGCCATCACAACCATAACACTCCTTCCAACTACCCTGCCCAACACAATGAAGGAATTCCCCTTCATTGATCTACATTTCCCTCAAGAAATCCAACCCTTATAGTGCTTACTAGTGTGTGTAGTAAGAGTCCAATTTGTTGTATGTTGTTGGATAACCTCATGCATCATTATTTCATGGCTTCTCAAGCATTTGTGGGTATCAAAACTCAAAGGGTAAAGCTCCCTAACTTTCCCAACCTCTATGCTCACCTATAACCATCTTTTTTTTCCCTAAATTCTACAGCTTTGTTTCCAAATTTGAATTTCTAGGATTGCACAGTCTAGTAATTGGAAATGAACAACAAAAGAAAGAATTTTATGTATCCTAAAATTTGCTGGTAAAAATCTACATAGTGAAAAATGGATAGTAGACTCAAAAGGAGATGAGCAAGTGGTGAAAAGACAACTGACATAACTTCTAACCATGGAAGAGAGGACTCTTACAACTCTCATAGAAGTATATTCATCCCATGCTTTCATAACTACATGAGAGGACTTTTCCCACCAACCTCCCACATGCATTCAATGATTGAATTTAATAGTCAAAATGAAGTAATTGGCTCATTTAAGGCACATGGTAACAATTGGATTAGTTATAAGGTTGACACTTGGCAATAGAGGATTTAATATCTCATATCCCCCCTTTCATCTTTCCCTCTAGTGGAATCATGGTTCCTATAGTGCTCTTTACACAACCATCTCGGACCATAAATATTATTTTCCAACCTAATATTTACCTAGATTTTGCCTCATCGTGACAAGCCAACCACATGGTCCATATAGACATATTTATATCATATGTGCCTATCCATTCACTAGTGGGGCCTTGACCTTGAGCTTCGTACTAAGAATCCATATTAGCACATTTACATCATTTTGCATAATCTAATTCAATACTCTATGGAGGCAATTTTAAGGAGAATGAAAGGGTTACCAAGATAATGGATTACACTCCAAAATACCTAAAAATCAATGAGACCTAATTGAAGTGGAAGGAAGGATGGAGGTAATAGATGAGGAACTCAATAAGGGAACCACAACATATGAAATGAATATGGAGAGGAGGGGATTAAAGGGAGCAAATATCATATTATTAGCATGGAAGGAAACCTACTAGAGGAAAAAAAGTAGGGCCACATGGAATATTAATATAATTTGACCACATGAAAAATGGTATGGTTAGTTGGAAAGATAAAAATAATAGAATTTGACCTTATGAGGTTGTGCAAGTTATAGAGTTCAAAGGTCTTGCAACCTTGCTAGACTTGTGGTAAATTTGATTAGTTTAAGGCATATTATAAATTGTGCCCCAATAGTCCTCCACTTACAACCCATCCAAAAGATAAACTCAAACAAATAAAACCCAAGCTGTTATGTTTTCAAAATCATGCGCAATCTTTGTGTAATTGTCCCCTAACTTTACTAATAACATGAACCCAATTGAAATTGTCCATGTGTGAGAGGAGGAAAAGTACCTAGTGGAGTATGGCTAAGCTTTGGCCTTAGTTCAAAACATATTTGACTTGGTTTAAAAGACAACTATACTATTTGTCCTTTAAAACCTCATTGTTGACAAATGCTAAACTACCCCAATCCCTTTTCCTATGGTTGAAATTCAAATTAAGTGACGCTTGGGGGAAGCAAAAGAAAATTGAAAACCTTCAAATGGGGGGTCAACTTATTTAATTCCTTGGTTCAGAAGCTCCTATTTTCTTGAATGTGTGGTTTAATTGCCAATTTGAATTTGACCAATGGATAGATTCCATAATTTTTTTTGAAAATTTATGTGTCCAATGCCCTCTTTGACTATGTTATCGGGACTTGACTTCCTTTTATGCCATAGGGACTTTGGAAGTTCTAATAACCCCTTTTTCAAAAGGCTCTGATAGTTATTGATGGGCTTCATTCCTTCAATATCCTCAAAATAGAAATAAGGGAAAAAGACCTTGATGCCCTTCCCCATAATCAAAAGAGGGAACCACCTCATATTTCAAGGTATCAGAGAGGATTGTTGGCTAAACTCAAAGCAATTCAAAATGCATAACTTGGAATAGCTCCAATGGAGGTGTATGTAGGTCCCATTCCCCTATATCGAACAATTGGAGAAAAAGTTCAACAAGTAAAATCAAAATTACTTGAAACACATAAGTTTGAAAAGGCTCTAGTATTATGAAGGGGACCATTGTATGAATCGAGGAGTCAAAGGGTTTGGAGGCATCAATAATTTAAAAGGAACAATTGAAATTTTGTTTAAAAGGTCTTGATGGACCATTGATAGTTCGAATGGAATATGGATCCTACTTTCTCACAATCGAAGAATCAAAGGATTTTTAGACAATGGGGAAAATTTGAAAGAGATTGAACTTAAACTCAAAGACTTGTTCATGAAGGTAGGGTCCACTCTTGACATTGGATCATTAGGAAAAAGGAGTGCCTATAAGCAAAGTAAAAAGAGACATGAAGTGCACAAGTTAGTGAATAGCAGGATGAAAGAAAAGCATGATGTGAAGGAGAAATAGGTTAGGAGAAGAACTAAAGTGCAATTCAAAACAAAGATCGATATGTCTTCAAAAGTGAAACTGGGTCTCACCTCTTTCTACATTAAAGCATCAGAGGATAAAATAACATGAGGTTGTCAATGGTGAGTTTGCATCACAAATTCAAAACACTTGATATGAGGCTGATATGTCGTGAAACATTTGAAAGATCAACCATGATTCCCATACTTGGTTATTGGTATTAGGCAATCAATGAAAAATCAAGACAAATCACAAGAGACAATTGGAAAGAACCAAGAATTTGAAAATGTTCCATTCATTTCCTCATATTAGGGCATCAAGGAATAGAGAGTATCAACCCTTTTCGATTATGAAATTGGACTTCAATTCAAAAAGGCCTCGATAGTTGAATGCTTGTTGAACTCAAACCTTTTAAACTCTTGGGGTGAAGTCCTTCTTGCTCAAGTTAAGAGAGTAAAAAATAGAGAAATATTTGAGAACAATTAGAGCTTTCAATGTTTTGGGTCATGAAAGGCCTGTTGGGTCTGGGTCTATAGGAGAGGGAGGCCAAAAGCCATGGTGATGAGGTGCTAATTCAATTTTGGAAGGAGCAATGAGCATACTCCATATTGATGCATAAAAAGATAGACGTCATTATTAACCTCTTGGGCATTCCATTTTTGCCTCGACCAGGCGTTGAAGGTGGCTTTGATTCAGGGGTTCCACTTTCGAGCATGTGCAGGGTGACTGTCGATGGCTAGGTTCCTTGAATTCGATGCCTAGTTTGTTCCAGTTTTGTTTTGGGTCTATCATATCAATCAAAGTCAATATAGTAAATCAGGTCCTTGTGTTAGGTGTCTGTATGAGATCTTTGGTTTCAGTTGTCTGTAATTTGTTTTGTTTCCTGAACATGCATTATATTGAGACTGGTAAAATCCCTATTTTTCTGTCACATGCCCCAATTTTGTAAAATAATGTTATTTGTTTTAATTTGATTCCTAAGACATTATGTTAAATTTAATGCTAAGTTGAAACTGATGACTCAGCAGAGTCAAAAGATGTGGAAAGTAATTCAGAATATTTTATTTTTAATAAATAAAAAGTGGAGACAACAGCTTGGGAGAGCTGTTAATAAGAGTGTTACTGGTCAAACTGGTGGAAGGAACTAGGTGGAGAGAAAAAGGACAAGTGGCAGCATCCTCAAACACTTCCTATGTTGCAGGTGGCAACTTCCCTACATTTGGGGTCATGATCCCCCAAGAAAGTGGGATCAGAGCAGGTGGCTCAATTAATGACAACTAACCCAAAAGACCTAGGCAATCTTTTAAAAATGCCCAATGAAGAGAGTCGAGGCTGCTCAGATATTTTTCTAGGAGAAGATTCATTTAGGTGGAATGCACTTCAAGGAATTCATTGGGAAAAAGGGAAATTGTAAGGAAGGTGTTTGAGGGACAAACTGCAGTAACTTGATCTGATACAGCTTTCTAGCTGAGAGATTTGACTGACGAGTTCAGGTTTGGTATTGAGTCTCAGGACTAGTACTTGGCTATTTGCTTCACCTAGTTCCAGCCAGGGAGATCAGAGCAGGCTCGGGGGTCCTGAGGAGTCATTGTTTGAGCGCTCTCCAGGAGTTGGTAGGGAGGAACGACCTCCCATTGCTGTTGTCGACCAGCTTTAAGAACAGGTTCTGCTATTTACAAATTTATGTGTTAATATTTGTGTATGAGTGAATGATGCATTTTCAGGTTATGATGTAAACTTAGAGGATAGAATATCTTAACTTGTTTAGTAATGAAATTATTCTTGATGAAAAATAAATCCTACCTGTGTTTTTCCCCATCTGGAGTAATCTAGATCGTACTCTAGCACATGAAGTGTATTTAAAGGAAGCAAGTATGATGTAAATATAAAATAAGAGGTTAACTTGATTACTAGAATGTTTTCTTTTATTTGTTATCAGAAGAAATATTATTCTGTACATAGAGTAGTGTTAGACCTAGACTGTGAATGCCCGATTATCTAAAAAAAAAGGAAGCTATATCATTATACTAAGAGTAGTTTGTTTTGGTAGATGAAATAGTTATCTATACAGTATTCACTTCCATAATCTCTACATTTATTTTGAAACAGAAAGGAAAAGAAGATAATAGTTAAAATGTGTAGTGTTAGGTTAAATAAAAATGCTTTTTAGCTCTGATATAACAATGTCTAGTAGCTAAGGATTCTGTAGGAGCCCACGCGCTGCCTGCCGCCATTGCTGCCCCCTCTAGGGTTTTGCTCAAGCCGAGCTCCTCAGGCCGCCGCCATGGCAACTCCAGGGGGAGGGGAGCCCCCTCCCTCCTCCCCGATCTCTGTGGAAGAATCCTTCCATAGGCTGCTAGGGCCCCCCGGGAAGAAACCGGTGGCCCAAGAGGTCCCGAAATTTGTCAAGAAATTAGATGCAGTACCTGAAATCGCATTTCCAGAGGAACAATCGATCAAAATAGCTCTGGAACTTGCCGAAAGAGGTTTGGTTGGCCAATTCATGGGGCTCTAGCCCTCAGCCAAAACCACGGACAATTGGATTCAGCGTAACTGGAGGCCCCATCTGAAGCATAGTGTCACCTGCTACTCGGTTGGCAAAGGATTCTTCATCTTTGAATTCATCTCCAAAGAGGATCGTGATCTCATCTTCCGAAGCGGGCCCTATTTCATGGGCTCCCAAGGACTGTACCTCAACAGATGGTCTCCAGACTTTGATCCCACAGTAGATGTACCCAAAGAGGTCCCAGTTTGGGTAAGGCTCCCCAATCTACCGATCCATTGCTGGAACATTCAAGCCCTGGAGAAAATAGGAAATGCCCTAGGCTGCTTCATTGACAAAGAAGAGCACAAAGGTCAGTACTCTTGTGCTCGGATATGTGTTGAATTTGATATGGAGGCGAGGCTCCTAGAAGTCGTCAAGCTCTCGGTAGGCTCATGGAATCATTTCCAGAAACTCGGCTATGAACAGCTTCCATTTAAGTGTCGGCATTGCCATGAACACGGGCATTTTCAATGCAACTGCCCAAAATCCCAACCAACAGAGGAAGGGGAGGGATGGCAGAGGGTCAAAAAAGGCAAGGCTCCCTCCAAGTTGAATGACAAGAGAGCTCCAAGCAACGCACAGAAAACAGATCCTAAAGTCCCCCCGAAAGATCCAGTCCAGCCTCAACCTACAAATCTGCCCCCAATTAACACGGCCCAAGGAGCAAGTACCTCGGCAATGAACGCCCCATAATCCCCACCAATAATAGTTATTCCGAAAGCCACTCCCCCTGAAACTGCAATCCCCATGGAGACACCGGTCACTCAAGATGCTAATTCGTTGGAGCCAAGGGAAATTCCTTCCCAACCAGAATCTGCGACCCCTAGGGCTGAGAGTCCTCCTACTCGAGAAGAAATTCGAGAAGTGGAAGAGGAACCTTCAGCAGTTGACTCTGATCCAGGAGGATTCTCAGATGAAGGAGCAACCGAGTCGAGTAGTTCGCATGCAACGCCAATCAAGAAGCCAAGGGGCCGAAAATCCAAGAAAAATCAAAGGGAAGAAAAGTCTTATGCAGATGTTTTGCAGGGCTCCCAGCAAACACTCAAAGGTATGATGAATACTAGATCAAAGCTAGGCTGGGCCTCTAAAGGGGCCACCCCCTCTCAAAGTAAATAATGTAGTACATCTCCTGGAACTGTAGAGGACTAGGCAGTCCCCAGAAAGCTGAAGCAATGAAAGATCTAGTTAGAATCAACAAGCCTGAGATCCTCCTCGTCCAGGAGACAAAAATGGAGGGTGACCTTGCCCTCCAAGCTGGAAAATTATTTTGGAAAAAAGGCCCTGGGAAAGCCGTAAGCTCCAGGGGAGCCTCGGGAGGTATAGCCACCTTCTGGGACTCCTCCAAGTTTGAGTTGCTTTCCTTCCACAGTACCATGCACTGGATCTTCACCAAATTCATTCACAAAGTTTCGGGCCATCATGTAAGTTTGTTTAACCTTTATGTTCCTATTTTAATAGCGGAAAAAAAAGAGTGCTGGGAATCCATTGATTCGTTCCTAAGCGCCCATATGCCAAGAAATATTATCATTTCAGGAGATCTAAATGTCACCCTAGCAGCAAATGAGAAAAAAATGGGTTCCATTGTGAGAGACCCTTCCCGGGAATGGGTTGAAGACATCATTCTGGGTTGGGATCTCATTGACATTAAACCCTCCAGGGGTATTTTTACTTGGACCAACAAAAGGCTAGGGCCTGGGCACATTGCAGCCCACCTAGAGAGGTTTCTGGTGCACTCCTCTTTCCTCTCTCTGGGGCTCCATGCGTCCTCCAAAATTCTTCCCAATTGCGTTTCCGATCATAAGCCTATCCTCCTTGATCTTTCCTTTGAAGAAAACGTAGGGCCCATTCCTTTTAGATTCAGCCCCCTTTGGATCCAACAAGAGGGCTTTTACCATCTGGTCTCTAGCTCCTGGAATCAAAAGATTACTGGAAACCCTTCCTTCACTTGGGAAGAAAAGCTCAGACAGCTAAAGCATGAGCTGAAGAACTAGGCCAAGCTCCTCCCCTCCCCGGTCTCTAGCCGAAAAGATGCCCAAGATACCTTGGAAAACCATCAAATCTTCATGGAATCTGTCCCTATCACTGATAGTATCCCCCAGACAGAATGCAACCTTCAGAAAGCTTATTTCAAAGCATGCAGAGTTGAAGAAGAGTATTGGCGTCAAAAATCCAGAAGCCTTTGGTTAGCAAGCGGTGACAAAAACACCTCTTACTTTCACAAACAAGCTGAATCTAGAAAAAATTTCAAAACTGTGAAAGAAATTACTCATCAAGGCAATCTGATTAAAGATTTCAAGGGCATTAAACAAGCAGCCTTTTCCCACTTCCAAGACCTCTTCTCTGCTCCTACTGTTGAGCCCTTAGACCCCTTTGCTCACACCCTCTCTCTTATTCCCAACTTGGTCCAAGGCCCTGATAATGACCATCTTGCTACCCCTGTTACCATGAAAGAACTCAAATCTGCTCTATCTCAAATGAAACCGGACAGCGCCCCTGGCCCAGATGGATTCACAGCCAGATTTTTTTCAACCTGCTGGGATATTATTAAATATGACCTTCTGCGGATGGTTAGGAACTCCCAGAGTCATCACAAGCTGGGTGGGAGTACAAACTCCTCTTTCCTTGCTCTGATTCCGAAGGAGATAGGGCCCTCTAGTTTTGCCAGGTTCTGGCCTATCTCCCTTTGCAACACCGGCTACAAATTGGTTACTAAGATCATAGCAAACAGGATGAAAAAAATTCTGCCAAGGATCATACCTGAGAATCAAGGGGGATTCATAAAAGGTAGGAAAATCCTTGATAATGTTATTCTTGTCCAAGAGGCCATTCACTCCAGCGTGAACCGGAAAGAGAAAGGCATGGTAGTGAAGCTCGATCTAGCCAATGCATTTGACAGGGTAAGATATGACTACCTCTTCATGGTGATGGAGAAATTTGGGTTTTCCTCTGCTTTCATTGACTGGATTAAAGGATGCATTTGTGCACCTTGGATAGCCCCTTTAGTCAACGGGAGATCGACAAACTTTTTCCAGGCTTCAAGAGGACTGCGACAGGGCTACCCCCTGTCACCGCTCCTCTATGCCATTCAGGCCTCCATTCTCAGTTTCCAACTAAACAACTGTCAGCAAGTTCAGTCCTTCCCTGGTCTCCGAATGGCTCATAATGTCAAAGACATTAATCATGCCCAATTTGCAAATGATACACTGCTATTGGGAGGTGCTGGTATTCACTCTGCAAGGAGCTTCAAGAATGAGCTTGAAACCTATATCCAGATCTTAGGAAGCAAAACCAACCTACAAAAAAGCAAAATATACTGCTGGAACTGTTCTGTGGCAGAAATGGGAAGAGCCTCTAGACTTCTGGAAATGGAAGGCTTGCAAAACTGGGACTCGTTCACTTATCTTGGGGTTCCGATCTTCAAATCTTCCATCAAAACAGCGAATTGGAATCCCATCATTGACAAGTTAAAAGCAAAGATCCAGAATTGGGGGGCTGGTTGGCTTACTCTTGCAGGAAAACTTGTGCTGCTGAAATCGGTTCTTTCCAGCATCCCAATCTATCAATCTTCTATTCTTCTGGCCCCCTCCTCCATCATCAGCAAGATTGAAAGCATTCTATAAAAAAAAATTGTGGGAAGGGGGAAAAGGTAATTTGAAAAAACTACATCTTGTCAGTTGGGAAAAAATTCAAAAACCCTACAGTGAAGGAGGCCTCCAAATCAGAAGTATTCAAACTCAGAACTTAGCAATGGGAACAAAGCTCCTCTGGCAACTAGTCTCCAGGAGATCAAGCTGGAGCAAAAAGGTTCTGTCGAAAAAATACTTCTCCGGCCAGCGACTTCGTTGCTTAGACAATAATTCTCCCCACAACAAAGGCTCCCCAATATACAGACTTTGTCTCAAAGTCCTGGACCACTTCAAATCTCTACTATATTGGATTCCTGGGAATGGGAAAAAAATCAATGTTTGGGAAGATTCAATCCTGGGGGACGAGCCTTTGGGGCAAAATCATGAATTGCAGAATGTAAAACAATGGCTCCAGGATCAGCACATGTCCACCATGTGGGATCTTTCTGTCTGGGACACCGACAACTGTTGAATTGACTGGAAATTAAGTGACCACCCTCCCTGGCTTGAAGAGGAAGCAAAGACTCTGGCCAAGCTGCTGCAAGGAAAAGCCCCCCTTAACCAATCATCGTGTGACAAAAGAGGATGGGGGACAAAATCTGGAGCTTACACCCCGGCTGAAGGCTACCGCTCTTTATTGGCTATGCCTCATGTTGCCCCAAATCCTATACAATGGAAGTTTGTTTGGTCTACCCTGTCCATCCCAAAAGTGGACCTCTTTTGTTGGAATGTAGTGCACAGAAGTATTCTCACTACTGAGAACCTTAGGAAGAGAGGTCTGGAAGGGCCTTCAATCTGCTCCCTGTGTAAGAGAGATGAAGAAAATCTTGATCATCTTCTGATTTCCTGCCCATTCTCAAGAGAAGTGTGGAGAGAAGCCCTCTCCCTGAACCACACTAATCTCTTTATGCATGATTTAACTGCAGACCTCTTTTCCAGATGGGCTAAGTCCTCTCCCTTTCTCCTCTCCAAAAAGGCACTCCTCAAAACTTCCTCGATGTTAATCCCTAAGTTTATCATCTGGAAATTGTGGCTGGAAAGGAATAACTATTTCTTCAGAAGTATGGAGAACCCTCCATCAAAGGTCGCCCTCAAAGCAAGAGTTTTCCTTGGAGAGGCTCTGGATCATAAGCTGGGACTCTGCAATGCTCAATCGTTGGATGAACTGGAATCAACTTGGCTCTCAGCCATCACTTCTACTGCTCAAAACTCCCCCCTGGCCAAGCAACCAAAGCTAGCTGATTGGGAAATTCACCTGGAACATGCTGACTTTATAAAATGGAGGTGCTCGCTGGAGGAACATTGTTTATTTTTTGATGGTGCCTCAAAGGGAAAC
Source organism: Pseudotsuga menziesii (assembly GCA_001517045.1). NCBI lineage: Eukaryota > Viridiplantae > Streptophyta > Pinopsida > Pinales > Pinaceae > Pseudotsuga > Pseudotsuga menziesii. The sequence goes on from LPNX010948537.1 coordinate 1,097,685, forward strand.
CCAGGTCCTTCGGGTGGGGGAGGAGTGATCCTCACCCCCTCTAGTTGCACTCGATCCTCCTTCGCCTGGGGATTGGGGGTGGAATCTAACAATTTTGTTGAATTTTATGCCCTATGGCAAGGTCTCAGGCAAGCTATCAGACTTAACATTTGGTCGATCTCTATCTTTGGTGACTCTAAAATAGTAGTGCAGGCCATGCGCACAAAGTATCGGCCAACTAACCTCCCCATGAAGCGTATCTTCCAGAAAATTCTGGTTCTAGCAGGCAAGTTCCACTCTATAAGCTACTACCATGTTTTACGTCATCTCAACAGTCTTGTCGATGTCGAGGCTAATCATGCTACGCTCCTGAGCAAGGGTACTATCACTGAAAATGGGTTTGAGTCCTTCTGGTTTATCCCGTGACCTTTCCAGGCCTGCTCTCTTCCTCTGTGACCTATGCATTCATTGTACCGTGCCCCTCTTCTTCCTCTCAATCATCATGAAAACTTGGACTACAGCTTCTCCCTCCTCTCGATCCAGTGAATCTCATGACCTTCGCTCGACCTTCGATCCTCTTTTTATCCATGCTTGCATCTCCTCTCCTCTTTTGAACTTTCCTTTCTCCTCTGGCCTCGATCCCCCTACTGCCTCCACTCCATCATGGCCTCTATGGGTTCGACCTCTGCTTAGGAGCCCACCTTTAAGAAACGGCTGGCCGATTTGGAACAAGCACTCGAAAAGCTCCAAGATCAACTCAAGGTGCAGGTCCATTCGACTCGTCCCTCCTTTGACTCAGAAGGGGAAATCTTGGACTCCATCAACAATGATCTGCGCAATCTCAAGAAAGAATTTGATTCCTCCACAGAGGGAATTGTTGAGTTCAAAGACGACGTCTTCACCCAATTCAAACATGTTGCAGTCAACTTTGAAGATTTCGGACACAGAATTACTACCCTAGAGATCGCTGTCAAGAAGATCCTCACCAAGCTGGATATCAAATGACAACTGGACCGCCTCTCACGTTTTCTCTTTTGCCAATATGTTTGCAAGCTCCTCTTTGCTCACTCTCTGTAATTTTGTTGTCCTCCGCTACGTTTTCCATGTTCTCCATCGGCGATATAGTCCTCCAGACATCATAGTGAAAGTGCCAGCAAGCCATTGCAACTCTCAGGTTGTCTGGATTTTAGTTTGTTCTGTATTTGGTCAACTCTGGACTCTGCCACTCATGTCAAAGCATTTTGCTTTGCTAAGGGAATCTCCCAGTGTAACACAGTCCTTATTCCGGATCCTTATTAATCTATCCATCAGTTACGGTCTTAAAAAAAAATGCTTTTTAGCTCTACAGTTTATTTCTCTTCCTATTGCAGAATGAATAACTACTGTAATTATAGCAACCAAACTGTGAGTAAGGTTGGATAAACCTGGATTTAATTTTAAAGATAAACTAGTTGGTTTCAGATTTTATTAATGGCTGGTAATGTAAATAATTCATTCATTTTTATCTAGATGAACTTAAACAAGTTCTACAGCTATTAACCTGTTTTTTTTTATAGAATTTAAACAAACACTACAATACATTTCATAGGAAAGAACATAGTTAGTTTATTATTTCTCTTATTTTATAAATACGAATGTTATAATATAAATAGGGTAACAAAGAGTACAGAAGGGACTTCTTTATAAATTATTTGGTATAGAAAGCATAAGATTACAACAATAAAATATTTTCCCATTTATATACTTCATAAATAGACTGAATATAAAGATAATATATATAATTATAGGAGCAATATTTACTTGCAGGTAAAATAACATTATTATCTCATTATAATAATTATCAAGTAAATATAAATTTTGTACTTGAAAAATGTAACTATCAGTTACATAAGTACAACTCTAAGAACCTTAAATTACTTATTTTCTAAAGGTTGACAAATATAAAACAATATTTAAAACTTTATTAAAATAGAGTGAATTAAAGCAAGATAACATAAAATAATACACAGTCATCCTAAATAGGTAATATTAACATAACTTACAGAGCAAACTCATAGGTAATAGCTTGCAGGAAAGTAAACTAACAGAATATAGACATGCTCAATTCACCGAGCTCAATAACCTAGCATATAATACAAGTAATAACAAAAATAAATTACAGTATTATATTATAAATAAAAGATAATTTAAAGAAAAACAGTAAATACATCTTCATATCGCCAAGTTAGGGTAAAACCCTATTATATCAAAATTTACAACAGAGGTATCAAATGAAAGAGTTTAAGCTCCTTCTAATGCCTCTCGGCTTCAATAGTTAACAGAGTAAGGCTTTACCAGCCTTCCCACATTTATGCATTATTTACACAAAAACTAGTACATAATCAAAATTTACAGTCACGGCCTAAGCCGGAAGCCCCGCATAAAGCAAGAGTTATCATTAACAAAAACAACGAACCAAGTTAACCCAGGTAAACCAAAACCACGAGGGTTTTGTAGGCCACGGCGACCAACCATTAAATGTCCCATAAGGGACTAAACAAGGACGAACTGCCATGGGATATCCAAGGCTTACCCGTGAGCAAGTGGTTGTCCCAGCCTTGCACCAACCACGCAGAAGGACAAGTCGACACCTGTGTATCAACACCCACGTTTTTGTTAGCATCTTGCATTTATATAAGCTTAAATGTATCAAAACAGAGCTGTAAAGAACCAAAGTTGTCATTAATAGATCCTTACCTAAAACTTCACTGAAGTGTAACCGCCCACAAACAGTAATGCCGCAACCAACGCAAGGAGGAACAAATCCTTCATCTGCCACAGGAAAAATGGAGTTTACTAATGCAGCAATGACCAGCGACGGCCAGGAGATGAAGTGACAAGCCAAGCAAGTATATACGCTTGAGCTGTAACTGTTTCACAACCCAAAGACCACTTACTGCGAAACCCTAAGACCCAACAACTTTCGAGAAGCGAAACCACGACTCTCACTATTGGGCCACGGGTGAATAAGACATTTGCAGTCTGAAGATTACTAAAAGGAGCAAGCAGTGAAGGATAAACAACGGAGGAAAACAACCAACCCAGTTCCAACAACAACTATTTTGTTTACAACTCTTTTCTATCGCACATTTAGGGCGAGTCCACAACGTGCAGGAGACAAAGGAGCAAGCCGGGAGACTACCAGTGACGAATTGCATAGCGACAGGGTGGGAAACCAACACAGTAGCAGAGCGACCGGAGGTCGAAAACAACGGAAGAAATAACAAGTTTAGGGTTTACCAATGCCCTTTTAACCACACAACACTTGGCTACGATCATGCCACGTTCACAAAAAAATTATTTGCATGCAGTGGGTAATCCCTATAGTCCCAGCGTGCAATCAACGAGAAGACTATTATTCCAATCATCTACTCCCATAAGTCAACCTAGCATGCACGTTATTTGGTAAACAAAAGAAACATTAATATACAAGTGAAGCCATGAAACTTATCAAGGGCGTGGTCAATACTACGACCCATCATTATACAAATATGGTATACATTCAATCAAACGATTACAACTTGATAATGGTTATGCCAATTAATATTTATACCAAAGAAATTCATAAAATTAGTTTATGGTAAGATACCCTTTTTGCTAGAGTTATTTCTAGTTTACCTTTGAGTATTTATTTATTAAACTATTAGGGTTTGCAAATGAGATATTAAAGCCATATAGGGCTTGTCATTAGAATTTTGATCATTTAATAACAATAACTGGATGAAAATTTCCAGGTAAGTTATGTGTAAAAGAACTCAGTGCATCAACACTAACTTAATCCTTTTTTAGAGCAGTATGTAATAATTATATAATTCCTTTAAACTTCAAAGCTTTGGAAGTTGGAATAATGGTACAAAAACTCATTTATCAATGTGCATTACTTTCATATCACAAGGAGTAACTAAAAATTTGACATGATGTAAATGGTTTATGTCCACAATTTAAGATAGACCCTTAACATAAAAACCCTGCCATCTTTAACCTGTGTGAAAGGATAAATTTTAAGGCGTTTACACACGACAATTTTGGTAACATAGATAAACATCGAAGAGCTTAGTTCACAATGAAAACTATCAATTACATTCTAGTAACAGAAAGCAACTGTCACCCATACTGTTAGGACTGAATCTCGTTCTTATGGCATCTTTAAAAAGAATAACGATTTAATGGTTTTACCTCATAAAAACATTGAAATTGAACAGCATTTATATTCTTTTACCGAGCTATTATTTTTGCAACGAACATATATCTGTATGCCTTATGATTATTGACAAGCAACCCCGGATCTTTCTTACCTGTAAATCTGTAAGTGCAGGTAAACTTTCTGCGTTAGCTCAAAAGCTAAGTAAGCCCAGAATACCAAGACAGTTCCCCCTTGTCGTCACAAAGAAAAATGAGTCATTAAACTGAAAAAAGAATTATTCTATAAGATAAACAAAATCAAGTAGATAATTCAGATTATGAAATCATTAACAGATAACTAATTAAAACAATTAGCTAACTGCATTATTGAATATTATCTGTATTTTCAAAATTTTAAATTTTTTCGGAAATTTTAGGATTTTGACATTTTCCCACCAAGAAGGGGTATTTTTAGGGCTTGGGATTGTAACATGGTTGAAATTTGACGTCCTACCTTGCACGTTAATAAATTTTTATATGAATTTTTATTTTTATTTTTTTAACTAAATCAGTTATGAGAATTTTTTATAAAAGAATGGGTTGGGATTACTCCAATTCAGCCATTATTACAAACTAATTCAGTCCCTATGAGGACTTAAAAACATCCCCTGCCAATTCAATCTAACTACGGAATGGGAGCCCAACAGTCTTCTTCTTCATTTACACTCAAAATTCCTTGATTCAATAAACATCCCTTATTTGCATTTTCGTCAGCTTCCTTGTTTAGTCCACGCAAAATATGATAGAAGGAATGCGAAGAAAAGAAATACAACATGGATCCTCGTCTTTGGAGAAATTTGTTAAGAAGCAGGTCATTGAACCGACCATTTGAAGAGAGGGCTTTAACCATAATTTTCGAATCTCCAAATACTTGAATGTATTTATTCCCTTTCTCCCTTGCAATCTGGTAGGCTTTTAAAAGGGCTAGGATTTCTGCGTGGTTATTAGTTTGTGTCCAAGGCCCCAACTAAATCTGCCCACCCTTTTACCATTGACTGAGTAGATTACCCCGTCGGCTCCTGCCCTCCCTGGATTGCCTTTAGAGGCATCGTCGAAGAAAATCGAGACTTTCCCTTGAGACCTCCACCATGACTGAAAGTCAGACTCCATATCTCTTATTCTCCATTTTGGGATTATGCTTGGCCTGATAGGGGCCTTATTCCGATCTCTGAAGGTGTATGTTCCCATCCACTTTTTGTTTCCTCCGGAAGGAACAAATGCCCTTTCTCAAAGGTATTAGCACCAATCCTTTCGATGAGAAAAGATTTGGCTTTTGCGGCCACCTTCACCAGTTGCTGGTGAACATTTTTAAAAATACTATCATTTCTGGCCATCCAAATGCTCCAGCACACATATTTTCCCAGATTGCGCTCCACACAGACTTACTGTGAATTGGGTGGGGATATCTCATCTTCCAAGTTGTATATAATGTTGGTATTGATGTATTCCATGGAATTGAGAAATTTAGACCCAGAAGAGCAAGAGACCAAACCTCCTGTGTGAAATTGCAGTTCACAAGCAGATGATCGTTGGTTTCTGAATCTCTGCAGCATAAATTGCATCTGTGAGGGCCTATGATGCCATGTTTTGCCAGGTTCTCTCCAGTTAAAACCTTTCTGTTCATAACAATCCAGAAAAAGAAGTTCACCTTTGGCTGACTGCTGTTATCCCAGACATGTTTCCATAATTCACCAGGGAGACCTGGATCATGTTTTTTTTGCTGGGAGTAATAACCTTGGGCTACTGTGTAATTACCAGTTTTCCCCCATCCCCAACGATCTTCCTCTTGCAAATGGACAAGTGCTAGATCAGTGAGAGCGTTCAAAAATTTGGATTTTTGTTTTTCCACTTCTTCAAGCATAGGTGGGAGAGAGCAATCTAGCCGACCATCGTTATCATCCCAAATTGATATATCAGCCAACGTGAAGACCCCACGTAGCTTCAGCCAGTCCCTGAGGCGGTTAGTTCCTTCCACGATTTCAAGAGGGGGCTTGTCCATAATGTTGTCTTTCCACAAGAGCGTCTTATTTCCTCTACCTGGAATTCTATAAAGTCTATATTTGAAGAGATCGTGGCTTTTCTTGCATAATTTCCATGTGACAGATTCATTTTGCACATTGACGTCCCAAAGACTGCAAAAGGACTTACCTCTTAAATATTTTAATCTCAACATTTTGCTAACTAGATGATTGCTATCTAAATGGAGTTTCCACGGTAGTTTACCTCCTAATGCCAGATTTGTTTGTCTTGGATCTTGAATCTGAAGGCCGCCTTCAATTAGTGGAAGCTTGACTTTGTCCCATTTAACCAGACGAAATTTTCTTTGATTACCTTTGCCGCCTTGCCATAAGAAATCCCTGATTAGTTTTGAGAATTGGTCCATGATAGAATTCGTTGCAAGAAGGAAGGAGGCTTGAAAGACCGACAGAGAGGAGATGACTGCTTGTATTAACGTTAATTTTCTTGCTCTATTGAGCCATTGTCCACCCCATGCCTTAATTTTTGTTCTTAACTTATTCATTACTTCATTCCACAAAGAAGTTCGATTTGAGCCCAGGGTGAGAGGAAGCCCTAGTTACTTAATTTTGTCCCAACTGGAGTAGCCTAGGAAGCCCAAACTGTTTGCAATTCGATTTAGGACGTTCTGGTCTGTGTTCCAGCCATAAACCGCGCTCTTTTTATTATTATTAATGAGAGCTCCAGTGATGTTGCAGAAGTCTTGAATAATTCTATTAAAGGCTTTGGAAATTATTGTTGAAGCTCCCCCCAAGAGCAAAGAGTCATCGACGAACAGAGAGTGATTTATAGGCTCTATTCCGTTTACTATCCTTATGCCTGGGACAGTCCCTACCTTCTTCTCTGCGTCCAATTTTATGCCATTAAAATATACAGAAAAGGAGAGAGAGGGTAGCCTTGCCTGATTCCTCTCGTGGCCTAAAAATAGTTGGTTGGTCTGTCATTGACTAGTGGAGCTATCCATGGATTGGAGATGCAAGCTTTGATCAAATTGACAAAGTTAGTGCTGAAACCGAAAGAGAGAACAACTTTGAAAAGGAAAGAGTGTTTTACCCGGTCAAAGTCATTCGCCATGTCTAGCTTGATTATCGTTCCTTGTTCCTTTCGGTGTGTTATCTCCCAAAATAAATTTATTTTGATAGTATGAAGAACTCAAGTCATGTAATGAAAGATTTAAAGATGACTAACAAATTGAAGGTCTATGTTTGTGCTGTGGTTGAAGAAATTGTAAACTTTAGCTTTTGGTGGCTTAGGCGGGGTTCTTAATAGCTCATTAGCCACCGAAAGGCTTTGTTTCTGCAGCTAACGGTTTAACACAGGATAAAAGTAAACCACTGAAAGTGGCCTCGAGCAAGTAAATGGTAAAAACACTTTCAGTGGCTTAGGCGAGACTTCAGATGACTCATTAGCCACCGAAAAGTGTTTCTTTCGGCATCTTAGTGAATAGTCCAAGAAGGGTTTTAACCGTCGAAAGCGGACAAAAAGCGACATTGGTAAAGGCACTTTCGGTGGCTTAAGCGAGACTTCTGACATCTCATTAGCCACCGAAAAGTGTTGCTTTTAGCAGCTTAGTAAACATTTCCAGAAGGGCGTTAACCGTCGAGAGCAGGCAAAAAGGCGTCGAGGAAAAAGCGCTTTCGGTGGCTTAGGCGAAAGCTCTGACATTTCATTAGCCACCAGAAGGATGGGTTTTCAGTTGTTAAAAGGGTTTTTTTGGGGATACCACTATCCTTCGAAAGCTGAGTTTCACCGCGACATGGGGTAAACGGTTTCGGTGGCTTAGGCGAAAGGGATATCATTTCATTAGCCACCGAAAGCCATCATTTCGGCAGCTAGCAGACAAACTCCCGAAGACTGTTAACCACCGAAAAGGTAAAAATGGAAACGATTAGAAATCGGTCAAATCAGACCCCGTCAGCCAAGCAGCGATCATTACAAAGCGTGATAAACCATCGAAAGGACATGAGGCTGCATAATTGTGTGAGGGAATGAGTAATAAGGTCGTTATGTGAAACTAACGATGACTGAGGTGATGAAACCCTTTTTCTCCCTCCACCTGTCCACAGAGCTGCAGGAAGGCCCAATGAGTATCCAAACTGATTTTGACATCATTGCTGGGTAAGGGGTCTTGAAAAGATAAACTAAAGACATCGCCCTTTGACCTCAGCCTCAATCATGAAGGATAAAGACCTCATAATAAATGCCAAATCTTCAGTACACCCCACCCTTGAATTAAAAATTTCTCTCCACCAGAAAACCATCTCTGAGAAGCATCCTGCTAAAACACTGTCATATAGAACTTAAACTTATTTTTGCAGGTACCCAGGAGTGGCATTCAGCAAGATGAAGAAGGGAGGACCTGCTCTCAGGAAGGAGTTAGGAGATATCAACTATTTGGAAGCACATCCAGAGTTCTGTAAACTTTTCCAGGATGCTGGCTGCTATAGGTTTTGTGAGAAGATACAAGGTTCACATCAGCAGGTGGCTGAGGCATTTGCTCTCTCATTTGATGGCTCCAAGGCAGTCATAGGCAAAGAGGAATTCCACATAGATGAAACCCTAATTACTGAAGTGATTGAACTCCCTAGCACAAGAGAGAAGTGGTTCAAAACCACCATACCAAAGGATGTAGAGTTCAGGTCTTACCTAAAACCTGAGCATAGAGGAGTGGTGTGGAAGAAGAGTGTGCCATCCTCCTGGTTAGAAGAGAGGTGGTAGCAACTGCTGAAGACCATTGTGTTCTACATAACATGTGAAGGAAGATATAACAGAGCCATGATCTACCATTTTAAATTAATGAACCACTTCATAGGTAAAAGCCCACTAAATTTGCCCTTTTACTTACACAAGAGTTTGGGAAAAATGGCACACCAAGTGAAGGCTTAGCCAACCAAGATTGCTGGCAGACTATCTCACCATGGCCTTATCCAACTGTTGATCCAAGAGTTGCTGAAAAGGAGGAATATGGCATGGCCTTATTTCTTGTTTTGGAATGGATTTGAAACAGGCCTTCAGCCATAAGAAAAGGGGAAGTCTCCTACCAAAAAGTCCAGCACACCAAGGAGTGGGAGAAGAAAGAGAAGGGATATATCCCCAGTAGCAGCAGAACAACCTCCCTCCTCTTCCAAAGCCAAGAAGTTCAAAAGGAACTTAGATTTCAGTGAGAAGGCCCAGGAAGTTACAACACACAGTGAGAACATCTTGAACCTACCATACTCAGACTCAGAAGAGGAACAAGAAGAAGGTGCAGACCTAGCTCTGCAGATTGTAGCAATGACTGAAGAACTACCATCCCCTACACCAAGAGAGCAAGAGGAACCAACAGAGAAGGCTTCCTATGGCAAGCCCAAGACTCAAAAGATAAATCAGTTGCTGAGGCAAGTATATGAGATGGAAGTCTTGGTCAGAGAGGTAAAGAGAAATAATGCTACATTGACCAGTAGGAACAAGTTGCTGCATAAATCTTACCTAGAGCAGAGAGAAAGGTATATTTTCTTAAAGAGACTGAATACGAGGTACCTAAAAGACAACACAAGATTGTATAGGATGATCAGTCTCTAGAAACTATAGATGAAGGAGGCCAAGCTAAACCCTAGCAGCCACCTCACATTAGAAACCCTAGCTGAAGCTGTAGTTAGCCTTCATCCTCCAGAAACCAGCCAAGCTACTGTTAACCCTCCTAATACAGATCCTGCTGAAGAAGAAAGCTAAGCAAAAAAACTTGACAGAACACTTTTGGAGGTGGCCCAAGAATTTTTGAAGAACAGGGCTTTCGGTGGCTTAGGCGGACGCTGAGGCAGTTCATTAGCCACCGAAAGCCTCGCTTTCGGCAGCTAATGGTTATGGCCTCTTAACCACCGAAAGCAGACATAGGCATAAAATTAAATTTTGACACGCAGGACCAGTTTTGGGTGAACATGGATGGCTCAGGGACAAAGTCTAAAGATGAAGGACGCTGAAGAAAAAATCATGGAAGGTGTGCTTCAGTTTTACTATGACATAAAGGGAGAAAAGGCCACCAACACTTAGCTGTCAAAGTGAAACAGTGACTTAACCAGCAGAGGGCCAGTGACAGTGATTTCCAGCAGTTACTTTAGTTATCTGAAGGTTCATACAGTGAACCAATTCTACAGTTAGTCAGACAAGTAGTTAATTAGGGTTTTTAAACCTAATTTTGCAAAAAACAATTATTTTGTTTATTTTTGTTAAATCAGATCCAAGTTTTCAAGATCTGAGTATTTTTGTAAAGGCTATAAAGCCTAAGACTTATTTTATTGAAAGGGTTCGACTTTGGGGACTTGTAGACCATTGCTATTGTCAAGCTTCTCATTTTGCTCATGACCTAATATAAGCTCTTTTGTTATCATTTGTTCAGCTTCCATTTCTGTCTTTTCTGTGCTTATGCTTGAATGTGTTATTCAGGTTATATTCAAGTTGATTAATGTCTGATAGCTGTCACCCTATTGGCATGTTGATGTGATTTGAATTATAAGTGATTTCCTTATCATGATTTAGCCATTTATATGTATCTGTTTTATGTATGAATTTGCCAGCATGATGAGTTCTCCATCCCTGCACCATATTGTCAACCTCTGAACAGTGGTAACTAAAAGCCTTGTACTTGATTGAATTTCATGCATGTCTTGAGAGTGGAAGATCATATAGGTCACTTGACTTGATCCATTTTAGAAAACCCCAAAAACATTATAAGTTACCAGGCATCCTCGAGCTACAACCTAGAGGAGTTTCCTGGACTTATAACCCGGTGGAAGCTTGAAAGAATGACTTCTTGAACCTGGATCACATTATCTAAGATGTGTCTTTCTTTGATGAAGCCTCCCTGGCTGGTGGAGATGAGCTTCCTAGGAGAGGTCTAATTCTATTTGCCAATAGTTTCGCCAGAATCTTGTAGGAAGAGTTGCAAAGGGAGATTGGTTTGAATCTTTCAAAGGTACTCGGATTCACTTCTTTGGGAATCAACACTAGAAAGGTGGAGTCAGTGCTTCCGCCCATCTTAGCTTTCTGCTGAAAGGATTTTTCCATTCTCAGGAAATCCACTTTAATGGTGTCCCAGCACTGGCGGTAAAAATGGATTGAGAAGCCGTCCGGCCCGGGGGCCGTGTTAGGTTCCATTACCCAAATTATATTGTAGATTTCTTCTTCTGTAAATTGCTTTGAGAGGACTGAATTATCTTCTTGGTTGACAAGGGAAGGAATATGGAAAAGAAACTCAGTTGAGGCCTCCTCGTTTCCTTCTTTATCTTCTTTAAACATTAGTTGACAATGAGATTCAGCTGCAAGCTTTATTTGGTTTTGGCCTTTAAGAAGGATCCCATCTGAAGTGGTGATTTCTGCTATATGGTTCTTGGACAGCCTGATTCTGCATTGTTTATGGAAATAAGAAGTGTTTCGGTCTCCTGCTTTAAGCCACAAGCAACAAGATTTCAGCCTCAAGAACTCTTCTTCTTGGCGGAAAGAGAGAAAGGTTTTTGCTTGGGCTCCCTACTCTTCTTCCAGATCTGATCTGTTGATATCTTTCTTTTCAAATTCCATTTGTAGATTTTCCAAAATCTGGGTGGACTCCTTTCTTTGGGTTGTTGGGGTCTTGACAGGCTTCTTAATCCATTCCTTTAGAGCTACTTTTGTGGCCTTTAATTTTTGCTCCCTTACAAAGGAGGGGGATCCTCTCACTGGGGTAGTCCAAGCTGAGCTTACAGTTTCCTTAAACCCTTCCTTATCATCCCAAAGGGGGATGTACCTGAAGGGGATGGGTCCCATGTTCTCTTCTTCCTCCAGTTGAAGTAGGATGGGCTTGTGATCTAAAATCAACTTTGGCAGATTTTTGGAAGTAATTACCTTTTGATTAAGTAGTGAAATTTGAACCAAAAAGCGGTCCAATCGAGTAGCTATATGATCTGGCCTAGCTCTGTTATTTGTCCATGTGAACATGCCTTGATTTGACTTGATATTGATTAAATCCCACTGATGAATGAGGTCCTCAACTAAGGGGAGCATTTGGTCTTTGTTGTTATTCCCTCCCCTGTTTTCTTTGGAGTCAACTATCAGGTTTAGATCTCCCGCAACAATTATGTTCCGTGGGGTGTAGATTTATATGAAATCAAGTAGGGTTAGCCAACACTCTTTCTTTTCTGCATGTGAGGCAGGGACATACAAATTGAAAAGAGAGAGAATAAGCTTACTTGATTTATGGTGAAGTTCGGTGTAGATCCAGTGCAAAGTATCGAAGGATCTTTCAAGAGTGAACTCCTCTTCTGCCCACAACGTTGTTAGACCCCCGGAGGAGCCTTTAGCATTGATGGCTTTCCCTGCATTTTTCTTCCATTTATTCCTGCTGATATGGAGAAGGGTATCCCCTTCTATCTTAGTTTCTTGGAGCATGAGGATCTCTGGGTTTTCTATTTTCAGAAGGTCTTTTACTGCTTCGGCTTTCGCAGGATTCCCCAGCCCTCTCCAATTCCAAGAGACCAGCCGCATTATTTACTAAGATGGGTTGTTCCTCCCTTGGGAGGCCTTGTTCGTGTGTTTCTCCCCATTGACATTTCAATTGTTGCTTGGCTGCCCTGCATTTTTTGCCTCTCTGGCTTCCTTGCTGGATTTCCTCCCTATTGTTTTTTTAGAAGGTTTTTCAAATGTCTCTTCATCCGAAGACCCTGAGGGTTCCGAAGGTTTATTCCTTGCAACCTCAACATAGGAAGGCGAAGATAAGATCTCGGTTGGGGATCCCGACTCCTTCTCGGCTGCTCATGGGGGTAGCTACTGCTCTATCTCCTTCGATGTTGTTTTAGAGTTGTCTTCTCGTTCCCCTATAATTTCAAAGGGGTTTTCCTCTGTTGCCGTCCTTAGCTGTTCATTGAGTCCCTTCTCTTGTTCCTGCCTTACTTCTGGCACATCAGGTCCCACTGTCGTTTCTTTCCCCTTTTTTCTTTTTGTTCGGCCTTGACAGGGCAAATTTCTGGGGCTGGATCCATTGATCCTTGTTTTTCTTTGTCTCTTCTTCCGCCTTTTTCTTACAGTATCTTGCAAAATGTCCATGTTCATGGCAATACCTGCATTTGAATGGAAGTTGTTCGTAGTCCAGTTCTTGTATGTGGGACTAATATGAGATCGTTAAGTTGATATCTTCTGGAAGCCCGAGTTCCAGATCCACCTCCACGCAGATTCTCGCACAAGAATACTGATCTTTTCTTTCTTCCCGGTCTATGTATTTCCCAAGGGTGCTACCAATGGCTTCCAGAGTCTTCAGATTCTAGCGGTGTAGAGGTAAGTGGGGGAGGCGCACCCACACCGGAACTGCCGATGGCACAACTTGCGTTGGATCGAAGTCTGGTGTCCATCTATTTAGGTATAAACCCTGAGGACTCATAATATATGGTCCGTTCCTAAATATGAGGCTTCTGTCCTCTTCTTCCTCGAACACAAATATGAAGAATCCCCTGCCTACGGAATAGCTTCTGATTTCGACTTTGACTAGCGATCCCCAATTCCTCTGCACCCATGCTTCCACTCCTTGGGGGGAGGGCCATGGGCCTGTGAATTGGCCAATGAGGCCTTGATCTGACAGATTCAGAGCTGATCTGCACGTTTCTTCTGCTGGTAGGGCCACCGTAGGGATGTTGTCCATCTTTTTCACGAATTTTAGCTGAGACTCATTCAGCTTACGTTTACCGCTGCTTGCAATTAGTTTCCAGAAAGCCGCAAGCTTTGGTGGAGGGTGAGAGGAGCCATTGGGGCCCCCGTCCGAGCCCATGGGCCAGAAAAATGCAGCAGCAGGAGGCTGCTGCTTGGCCGTTGCTGGGAGATGCGCGTGCTATCCAAGAAGGACGCGTGAGCACAGCCAGGCCGCGTGCAAAGCAGAGGAAAATATTTTTTATATGACTTTTTAATTTTAACATTGCTCTTCATATAACGTTTAAATCTTAATTTGACCCATCATAATAACAATTGATTTTATTTTATTTTTAAATAATATTTATAATAACTATATGAAACATTGAATTCTCATTTCTTGCTTCATATAATACAAACATAAAAAAGTTTACAAAAATTTAATAAAAAAAACAAAAAACATAATCATTAAACCAAACACAAACCATGGCCCCGTCACTCAAAATTTCATATTAGAAATAGAAATATGAAGACTATATATATATATAGGGCTTGGGATATATTAATAATGTGTAATAATAAAAATACACTTCAAAATGACTAAATAAAATTAAAATTCACACTTCATTAATAAAATGTAAATAGTTTTAAGAAGTGACAAAAATTTGACTTGTAAAATGACAAATAACAACTATTTATCCATCAAATTTTAACACTAAATTATAAAAATAACTAATATAATTACGCCGTAAGGCGTTTAACAAGTGGGAGTCGACTCCCCCAATTAATGCGTTTTTTTTTTCATCCGTAGATTTTTTTCGTCCGACGATTCGGATCATCTTCATCGTTCATCGTTGATGTCCAGTCCGCCATTACTGCTGTTGTCCAGTCTGCCATTACTGCTGCTGCTTACAGTTAAGCGATGCAGTCCGCCATTACTGCTGCTGCTTACGGTCAAGCGGTGCACTCTGCCATTACTGCTGCTGCTTATGGTCAAGCAGTGCAGTCCGCCATTACTGCTGCTGTTGCCGTTGCATCTGTGGATTTGTTGATTTGTGTTCGTTTTTCCCAGCGCGAGAGGACATCCTGAAGGGTTCCAACGCGAGATCGACTCACAAGCACTCCATAGAGTGTTGGTCATGCACACATAGTGAAATTCACTTCTATAGACGGATAACAGCATCAGACTCTTCTTATTTGGCATTGATTTACAGTCTTAAGGCTCAGTGAGAAGAACATGAGAAAAACCATCCTACATACAAAAACCAAAGGTTGCAAATTTTCATTCTGATTCCTTTCTGCCCAGTGCGAGAGAACGTCGTGAAGGGTTCTAGGTATTTCACAGTCTATTTATTAGTCTTTGCTCTTATCTGCACTAGCATTGTCCCCTCATGTTTTAGACTTTAATTGAATAAAACAAGTATCTCATTTCTTGACCACAAAAACAGCAGAAGAGGCCAGAAAAACACAGTAGAAAACATACTTCAAGATTCAGCTCCGTGGACTGCACGTCCCTGTTCAAGATAAGATCTGATTAATAAGTTGGCCTGGCCTGGCGAGGATGTTCTTGCAGTCAATAAGTTGGCCTAGCCTGTTTTCATTTCATCTTTTTGATCTAGCTAAAAAGTTAGCGAACACTATACACCCTGTGGTAGTTCTTGTGAGAGTAGTTAGTTTGGTGGCTATGCTTTTTAAAAGCACACTTGGGCGATCGATTATCATAATTTGCTCATGAGTACATTGTCTTCACGGGTGTTTTTTTTATTAATTCTGCAAGTCATTTAGATAAATAAGGAGTTGAATAAGAATATGTGTTGATACTAGAGTTATATTTGGCCTATTCTCTCAGTGAAGCCAGTATATCCTTGATTGGGCTTGAATGTTGGCGGGGGGGTTTTATTCTTGTCTCGGTCTTCTGTTTATCGAATACAGATATAGGTAGGGGGAATGAAAAAATATTAAGACTAAAATATTAAACGATTCAGAACCTGCCATAGTATAACACTGATGTCTGTATAAATAAATTGTAACAGTCTCCACATTACACTTATAAAACGGAATAATGAGGACAGTCTGTTTATTTCACAGTCTGTTTATTAGTATTTTCTCTTCTCTGCACTAGCATTGTCTCCTCCCCTCGGCTTATTAGGCACATGAGGAACCGGCCTCTTCCCCTTCCCATTTTATTAGTCCCTGTGACCTGTAGCCCCTTTGAGTCGACCCCTCCCTGTGGCAACAACCTCCTCTCCTGGTGGGTCCACATTAAGAGGGATGTTGCCAAGCAGCTAAGAGGTATGGGATTCCACATTAATGACCAGAGCAACAAACTGTGTTGGTAAAACCCTAGCAAAGAAGGGAACAAACCTTCACCGGGATGCATCGTGAACGAACTAAGCCGAGCTGGATGGTTTCCGTCACGGTGGAGCAGATCCAATCTCACTCATTGCCATTTTGGTGCAGCCAAACTGGTATCCATGGATTTGTTGCACGAGCTCACTCATTTTCATTCTGGTGCAGCCGAACTGGTAGACATGTAGTTGTTGCACCCATTTGCAGAGCTCAGTAAATTAAAAATAGGTAGGAAAATGATGAAAAGTAGTGATGAATACCGTCTTATCTCAGTAGGTGAGCGACCGCTTCTCGTGATCTCCGTTTTGGTTCTGCTTACGCTTTCTTCCAGTTCAGCCATGGTCTCCATTCTGGTTCTGCTTACTCTTTCTTCCAATTCAGCCATTAACGATGATGCCAAGATCCTGCATGAGCTCCTCTTGCTAGAGTGGATCCTTTAGCGATACAACACAGTCCAATGTTGAACTTTGCCCATTGAGACGTCCTTGCCATATGATGGTATGTTTTACTTTCTGAAAGCCTGGAGGAATGACTGAACTTTGCCCCGCGCCGGTGAGGGCTAGCCTGTTTTGGAAGAACAAGCACTGGTCGCTTGGTTGCATGCTTGCCCACACGTGGTGTGCATGCAGCCCAGGCTCATGTGGAATCTCTTGGGCAGCTGGGCGGTGGCCTGCATAGAAGGAGACTGGGGGGAGGTAGGACGTGTCCACGCGTGAAGGAGGTAGGGACAGTGAAGGGATAGAAGAGGAGGACTATGGGAGGAGTTGACAGGTGGAAAGGGTGTGGAAAACAAGAGCGGGGAGTCTCACCTGCATGAATGCCTTCACGACTTTGACCCACGTGGCCTTCAAGACGAATCACATTGAACTTGAAGCTTGGTGTTGTTGCTGCTGCTGTTGCAGCTTTTATCCTGGCTTTTTATCCTTTGCAATAATGGCTATAAAGTGATTCTTGAGCAGCTATTTTTCCTGCTTTTCAAAACGTGACACTAAGTCGTCTTCGTCTTCTTATGCACAACCTGCTGCTAATAATAATGCTTCTTCTTTAGATGCAGAAAGTGCCTCCTCTTCTTCCGTTCCAACGCATGATGATCTTGGGCGCCATGTGGCTCCAAAGACTGGTGAACCCTCTTCCAGCACTTCAACAGTGCTCATCTGACAAAGAAATAAGTAAAGATATTGATACAGTTGAAGGAAAAAATGACAACGCCAATCTTGATGTTCTCATCCGCCATATATATCTCCTTTTGGATATTGTTACTAATTTTGTTACTACGTCTTTCACCTCATGTATTGTATATGCATGTTGTACACTTTTTTTCTCAGCAAAAGTCATCTAATAAAAAACATCGAACCACCACTTTTGTCCAAGCACTTCATCGGGATTCTGGGAGTTAGAGGAGTTTTTATCAGGGGGAGTAAAATGTGCTCCTGTTTTAGTGCCTATTGAACCTCAATTGAATTTTATAGTTAACTAAAATTTAAAATACGAGTGTAAATAAAATATTGAAATAGGAATAGGATTAATATTATATTTGGTTTTCTCCCTTTTTCTATTTTCAGAAATATAGTATTTCATGTCAACATTAAAACTAAGCAGTGAAAATCGTTCAGAATCTTTTAAAGGCAAGGCACACTGTGTTGCTGCTAGTCTCCTTGTTTTGGAAAATATATTCGAAAGATTTGAAGTTGTTTTTGTCAACCGAGATGAGTGAAGAAATGAGTAATTTGGCCCAACATGACAAAAATTTTAAAGAGCGATTTACACTAAAGAAGGGGATATTCTCAACTTCACATCTCAGCACCTTTAACATAAAGCCTAGGTATTTTATACCATACTGAAAAACTATATTTTGGTGTCGAGGGGATTCACATTTGATATACACTTATAAGCCACTGCACGGGGGTTATGCTAGCGGTTAGCTATATTTGTTTGACTGACCAGGGTTGGGCGAACACAATCACGGCTTTATCCCGCTACTGGTGTCCCCCGTGAACGAGTCTTTATAATTGTTTATAACCCTGTGGTAATAAGATTATTGATTATTGTTTATAATTTTATTTTTATGATAATGGTATGGTAAAACCCTAATCAAACATTTTGGACATTGAAACTCGGTGGTAAACCTAGCTTAGCTTATCTTGCAACACGACGTTGTTATTGGACCCTGGGTACAATTGCTAGTTATTAAAAAATTAACTATCTTATAGCATCTTAAAATAAAATATCTTAAACAACTCTACAATCTCTTTCTTTTCTCCCCCACACATTAGTGGTTAATGGTTAGAATTGTTGAGCAACCATACTTCACATTCAACACAACATCATCTTTATTCAATAGGCGTGTCTACACATGCAATGCCTCCTTATTAACACAATGGTTAGTAATGCCTTGCGATTAACATAATGCTTAATTTGTTGATGAAAGGGGATTATGATGGTTTAATCATGACTTCGACTATCTTGTTACCGTTTCCCATGTGACAACTTCTGGAGTTTACATGGTTTATTTAATTTTATAAAGATGTAACGAGAGGATACACACTGAACATATATAGATATTTGAGTTCATAACAGACTGAATGGATAATTAAAATATCATTAACCAGAAGCGGGGAGCTTGAAGTTGAGTTGGATTACGTTGCAGAGGAGAAACAGACAATGGCTTCTTCATCTGCTTCGCTCTGTTCTTCAATCTACACCTCGAATTTCTTCCCTGCAAACCCTGATCACGCAAATTACTGTAACCCTATCCCCTTTCTATATACAAAACGGTGTTCAGAACAAAAATATTCACTGAATTTGCAGACCCAGAAAAAAAACAATAACCAATATAAGCGGCATTTTAATGTATACGCAGCTTCGGCTTCACCTCTCCAGTTGCCTGCCACTCCTGGTGATCTCAGAGTGCCTGCGCTGTTGCCTTCAACTCCAGCTTCACGGGACCTAAGGTACGTAAAATTTATTTTTCATAAATTGAAAAAAAAAACAATTTGGTTTTTATGTCCGTAAAGGTAATTTAATTAACTGTTTGTCTGATTTTCGGCACAAGCAGTGGCTGTTTTGGAAATCTGATTAAATAATTTTGTTTTTCTGGTAATTGTTGCTACCCTAGTTGCTGAGCCCAGCCGCGAATTGCTTCTTTAATATTAAGAGTTTCTTAACCCTAGTCATCATGTCAAACCTATCAGAACCATAGCTTTGAGAAGATGTTTACATTTTGAAACTTCAATTTTTTGTTGTTGTTGCAAGTGATCGATGCTTCATTTTGACATAGAAATAATTACAATTGGCCCACTTTCACAAGTGCCAGAAAACAGCATTTTTACTACCATGTCTATGTTCCTGTTTGTTTTCATTTTCCTTCGAATCCTGCTTGGTCTATAGGATTTTACGCTTTGAGATTCAAAACAGAAACCGAATTTAATAAGAATTTAGTCAGATATTTGATCACGGATGTTATGTTTTAATATGTCGTCTCTGTGGTTGAACATCTCAGTGATAGAGTTTCCCAGTTAATTTTGTTTTTTGTCGGATTAAAAATCTACATTGTGAAATTACTTATTAGAAAGTGCCATAAACATCTACATTGTGAAATTACTTATTAGAAATAACAGTTTTCCTACCATGGTTTCCAGTGGTGGTAGGAGAGTTTTTTGAGAGTGCCAGGAAACTCGTGCCTGTTATGTGTATAATAAATATCTAAGTCGAATCTTGCCAGATTGAAACTAAGTGGGAAAATCACTGTTTTCTATAAACGTCAGAAAATGTAATAAAACGGGATCTGGTTCCCAGCACTTATATTGAAAGAAAACTATTTACAATATGAACACTGTAGAGGGTTAATGACAAGGTGAGTGGGGCTGCCTGCAAATACCTATGAACACTGTAGAGGGTTAATGACAAGGTGAGTGGGGCTGCCTGCAAATACCTTTTTGACATGGTCTTTCGAAACAGATTAAGACATTGTCTCTAGAAACAGAGCAAGGGCCATATTGTGTTATCTTATTGATCCCACTGGCCACAATTATCATCTCAAAGGTGATGAATATAATTTATTTTGATTTTAAATTTTAAAATAGAGTTTTGCTTTGCTGTATATTGCCAAGCATTTTCATAGACTCCAATATATGGCAAAAATGTATCTCAAGAAAGCGTAGAAAGTATCAAAGAAATGCCTAGGGCAGATTCCATTGCACCTTCCAGTTGGAATGAGTTCTTGATAATCCATCGAGATAGTTGGATCCAATAGAAACAAAATCGTGTTATGTATGATTCGAACCTATGGGGAGACCTATGTTCTATTGAACCGAACTAAGAGTGCTTTCTTAAACATTTGGAGACAAATAGAAGAAAAAATACCTAGAAATCTCGAAATAATTGACAGTGTGTGAGACAGAAAATGAAAAGATTTACTTATAATGGGGCAGATGGCTTCTTTTGGTGGGCCACAGTCGACATAATTCAATGTCAAGGGGCAATAGTTTCGTCCCAACAGACTTTGTGATTCTACTATTTCTGAATGCATTCAATGAAAGATTTACATTCTATTTTTAGAATATTAGTCTGGCAGATTCAAGCAAAAATGTCTAGATGTAGATCCGACATGTGTTGGATTGCCAGGATATTGCATGTTCATGGTATGTTACTAGATAGAACTAAGGGAAAGAGTGCTTATCACAATGTGGTTTAAGAGCAAAGGATCCTTATAAAAACCAGGCGATGATCGTAGGTGGAGAAAGAGATTGAACCAAAGGTTTGCCTTTAGCTAAACTACAGAGAATTGACCTTTTCTAGGTTTTCCAAATAGGTTGAATTACCATACATTTTGTAGAGAATCTCAATTGATAAAGATCTTTGCTTTGATCTTTTGCAACAAGATGTGGACCCTACATTGTAAAGAGGACAAGTCGAGAGATACAACTGAAATCCTCAAATGATTGAATGAAGATGAATCTTTGACAAGAGCACCTCTAAAAAATTGTAGCGAGGGATTAATTTGATTCTAAAAACACTTGTAACATCCAATATTTTGCAGACAAATGTTGACCTAGCTTCTTGGAGTCAATTATGTAATCAGAGTCATCAACATATGAGTGAACTTTGAAGTCTACACTTGAGTTGGAACAAAATCAGGATTGATACTCCACACAATTTATTAACTGAATAGTATTCAAGTACATGTTGGAGTTGGAGTAACAAGTCCCTACAAATTGGGTAACAACCAGAGACAAACTCAACAGTTCATTGATTAAAGTA
The DNA here is from genome assembly GCA_001517045.1 of Pseudotsuga menziesii. NCBI lineage: Eukaryota > Viridiplantae > Streptophyta > Pinopsida > Pinales > Pinaceae > Pseudotsuga > Pseudotsuga menziesii. The sequence goes on from LPNX010948537.1 coordinate 1,119,135, forward strand.
AGTAACAACCCTAGACAGCATCTTATAAATCAGCTAAGTGATCAATAAAATAACAACCTTAGACAGCATCCTACAAATCAGCTAACTGAGGGAACAACTAGAGACAGCTACGGGCTACCTAGTAACTAGCTAACAGAAATTAATAGCAAGAATGGGCATTAATTCTAACACCATCTCTTAGTGTATTTCATTGACCTTAACACCGATCTAAATTTCCTAAACTTTTCTTTGCCCAATGATTTGGTGAATAATTCTGCTTGCCTATCTTCAGTACATCAGTAGAGCAACTGAACCTCTCCTTGTACTTTTCCTTGAATGAAATGATGGTGCACTTTAACGTGTTTAGTTCTGCCATGATAAACTGGATTTTTTGCTATCTTGATAACACTCTGATTTTCACACATTAAAGGTGTATGATTTTTCTGACGAAGACTGATATCACCCAAAATTCTCTTCAACCAAACAGCTTCACAAGTGGCGCTTGCAGCTGCTGTATATTCAATTTCAGCTTCAGTGGAAGACAAAGCAACTGTAGGTTCTTTCTTGCTAACTCATGAAATGATAGTTGAGCTAATGCTGAAGGTGTACTCTGTTGGGAAGTTTTGCTTTTTGCTCCTGCTCTCGCTTCCGCTCCCCACTCCCAACAGCCTTGGTTCGGAGAAAAGTGTAGCTGCCACTAGGAGAGGGGGAGCTAGCCCTACTCATCTTTGAATCAATAGTTTGAATGAAAATACCATTTGCCTATCAAATATTGTCCTCAAGTAGACTAACAAGGCCTTGAGTAATTGGCATCAACCTACTACCCCCTGAAGTGGAAGTAGAGGGAGAACCATTTCTAACATTCAGGGTTGATGGGCTTCCCGTGGAAAGGCATAAAGAAGTAATGCACCAATGGGTAGGTGTCTTGTATGGATGACTCTCTTAGATAGCTTTGATCCTCCCAGGAGCCCTTATCGCATCACAACACAAAATTCAGCTGGTGTGGGCTAGTGAAAAATGTTGGACGACCCTAGTGTTATCCACCTGAGTGGTAGTGGGGCGCCTAATGCCCCTAGAGGAAAGGAGGTGATTTGGATTGCTGTGACAAGCAAGCTCATAAGTAGTTGCCCCTTGAGAGAAAAAGGCGCTCCCTAATGTAGAATGCAAAGTACTGCTGTTAGGGCATTTGAAGAATATAATTAAAGACTAGTCTGAATGTTGATAAGTCTTGGGCTTGAATTCACATTTTAATAATCTCCATCCCACCCTAGTTTCTCGGGATTGTTAGAAAGTGGCAACAAGGAAGGTCTTCTATCATTGCTTGTGTCCTTGCATGCTAGAAGACATTAAACAAGAAGACAAATGAATTAATGTGATTTTCCCAACTTTAGACTTAGGAAAATACATTAATTAATCTAATTTGATTTCGACTTAATGGAATCACTTTTATAAAGTGAAAAGTGAAATAATATAAGTGATGGCTAATCTAATCTTAGCCATTGATCTCATCCATTGATCCATAGTGAGGGTTAGGGTTTTCGCTTAGCCATCAAGTTAAAAGAAGATTTGGTGGAGATGACACATACACGGAGACAGAGAAAAGTCAAGCAGAGAAGGTTGCTAAGAAGACAGAGGAGCACTCATCCGGAAGATTCGCCAACAGATCAGGCAAAGAGCAAGGCCGTACACACTCACACAAAGGGAGGTTGTACAACTCGGCAGAGGCAGCCGTACGGATTCAGTATAGCTGCAGGAGGGCTGTACTGCTGACGCAGGAGGCCGTACAAATGTGCAAGGGCCGTATCGTTTTGCTGGGTTTTCCCAGTGTTGTGTAGAGGTTCTATTTCGCAAGGTTGGGTGAATTTATCTACTGGATTGTAATTGTTCTATATCTTAATAAAATTTCATATATCACTGTTGCACCGGTTTTCCCATCTTGGGTTTTATCTGGGGGTTTCCATACCCAAAACACTATGTCTATATTTATGAGATTGTTGTTGATGTTTCTCAATATTTACTTTCCGCTGCATTACTAAGTAAAAGAAACTCATGTGTGGTTATCAGTAGAAATTAAATATATGTTGTTTAGCCCTTGTTTGAGTTTTAAAGGAAAATTTACATGGTATCAGACCACTATTTGAGCTAAATCTAAAAAACTGCAGTTGTATTGATAGATCAGGGGCAGATCTATTGAAGACACAAACCTAGAGTTTAGATCTAGGGTTTGATAGGTACACTTCACTATGGCCGTGCAATTGAAAGTTGAGGACAGACTCCAAGGGGCTCAATAGTTTCCTACTTGGAAAGAAAGGATCACAAGGATCCTGGATGTTAGTGATGCAGAGAAGCACATTGACTCCACGAAGGTTGCGCCCACAGATCCGGTAGAGGTGGTGAGATGGAAGAAGTTAGACTCCAAAGCTATGTTGATCATCTTGGATGGGGTGAAGGACCACATAGTTCCTCACCTTTCCGGGAAGAAGACCGCATTGGAAATGTGGAAGGCTTTGGAAGGACTTTACCAGAGTAAGAATGAAAATTGGAACATGGTGCTGCAAGAGAGGATGTGCAGTACCAAGATGGCCAAGGGTGAAGGAGTGGTGCCTTATCTCACAAGGCTCACACAGATCAGAGATGAGCTTGGAGTTGTTGGCTCTAAGATTGAGGATGAGGAGCTAGTTCGGATAGCCCTCAATGGCTTTTCTAAGCCATAGGGCACCTTTGTCAAAGGTGTGGTGGTTAGGGAGAGGCTCCCTGATTGGCAAAGGTTGTGGGATGATTTTGTGCAAGAGGAGACCCGCATGGGTCAAGGTTCAGGTTCATCCAGCAGTGCCCCACATATTGTGGATGAAGAGGCTCTAGCCCTAACAGGGAAGAGCAAGGGTAAGGCAAAGAAAAATAAGGGTGGTAAGAAGAACCTTGACATGTCCAAAGTCAAGTGTTTTATCTGCCACAAGCAACGACACGTTGTCTCCCAGTGCCCGGACAGGAAGAAGAATGACAATACCTAGATGGCAGGATTTGCAGAGGTGGAGGAGTTCAACAAAAACTTTGATGATGATTTTTGCTTGATAGCTTGCATGGCAAGCACCATAGGCAACAACATTTGGTATGTAGACAATGGAGCATCTTGTCATATGACGGGGCATAAGAGGTTCTTCAAGAGCTTGCAGGAGGGTGGTTTAAATCTCCACATTGAGCTGGGTGATGATGCGCAGTATTAGGCCCAAGGAGTTGGCACTGTTTTATTTTAGAGGGAGTCTGACAAACCCCTCAGTTTTGCTGATGTATTGTATGTTCTGGGGTTGACTGATAACCTCATATCCGTTTCTATCTTGGAGGACAAGGGATTTCAGGTGAAGTTCCGAGATCATAGGGTGTATATCAGGTCCAAGGGGTCAGATAGGAGTTTGGATTGGGTGATTGGGATCCGGAGCGGGAAGGTGTACATACTACACTTTGAGTCTGCAAAGGCTCTAGTCAGCAGTAATAATAGTCGGGGTGATTTGTGGCATAGGAGGATGGCACACTTACACCATGGGGCACTAAGGCATTTGAGACAGGCAATCATTGGAGTTCCTCAGGTACAGGAGGAGAAGAATAACCACTGCAAGGGTTGTGCATTGGGGAAGAACATCAGGAAGCCTTTCCCACAGAGTGAGCACTAGTCTAAGGGGACCTTGGTCTTAGTGCATTCAGATGTTTGCGGACCTATGAGTGTCCAATCTTTCAATGGCTACAGTTACTGTGTCACTTTCATTGATGACTATTCCAGAAAGACTTGGATCTATTTTCTGAAGGCTTAGTCAGAGGTCTTTGAGCGGTTTCTGGAGTTCAAGACTCTCATAGAAAACCAGATAGGAAGCAAGATCCGAGTATTAAGGACGAACAACGGGGGCGAGTACACCTCCAATGAGTTCTTGGAGTATTACTCATCAAAGGGGATCAAGGAGCACATCGTGCCTCATACCCCATAGCAAAATGGAGTGACAAAGAGAAAAAATAGGACAATGGTAGGAGCAGCCAAGGCCATGCTATTTGATCATGGATTGCCACTATTCCTTTGGGTCGAGGCATACAGGACCGCAGTATACATTAAGAATAGGTGTCCCCACACAGCTTTGGGGAGGAAGACACCCGAGGAGGTCTTCATAGGCACTAAACTAGATGTGAGCCACTTGCGCATATTTGGGAGTGTCTACTATTGTCACATTCATGTTGACACTAAGAAGAAGTTGGACCCTTTTGGAGAGAAGGGGTTACTTGTTGGTTACAACGAGACTTCGAAGGCAGACAGAGTATATATTTTTGCTCGCAAGAGGATCATTGTGAGCTGGGATGTCCAGTTTGATGAGGACAGGGCCTTGCGAAGATCTATGGACTTACCAACAGAGGAGCAGTCAACATAGGACTCGGTGGTCAAGTTGGAGGAGCCACATGTACATGCATAAGGCGCAGGTTCTGGTAGTCAGAGGGAGTCAGGAGGACAGGATCCTTCAGTCATTGGCTTTGAGGATGAGCCACAGTAGGAGACGGATATCCAGCAGCGGCAACAGGTAGACACTAGGCCACGACCTAGGGTGAAGCATGCAGTAGAAGGAAGCGTGGAGAAGTACAAGGTGCACTTTGTGGCAAAGGGGTTTTCACAGAAGGAGGGTATTGACTATGAGGAGACTTTCGCCCCTGTTGCAAGGTATTCTTCTATTCAAACCATTATCTCATTAGCAGCAGAGATGGGTGGCGAGTTCATCAGATGGACGTCAAGACAGACTTCCTCAACGGAGTTATACATGAGGAGGTATTCATTGAGTAACCCAAGGGGTTTGATGCGGAGAACAGGGAGACGCATGTATGTAGACTGCAGAGAGCTTTTTATGGGCTCAAACATGTACCTCGGGCTTGGTACTTGAGGATAGACAACTATCTACGGGAAATGGGATTCCAGCGGAGTGAGGCGGACCACAACCTGTACTTCTTGTAAAGTGAAGTGCCTCTCATACTGGTACTATATGTAGATGATCTCTTTCTTACAGGAAATGAGAGGCTGATTGACGACTGCAAGTCCAACCTTGTAGTTGAGTTGTAGATGAAAGACCTTGGGTTGATGCATTACTTCCTAGGCTTGGAGGTTTGGCAGAGATATGGGTGCTTCTTCATTGGACGAGGGAAGTATGCAGTGGAGATCTTGAAGAGATTCAGGATGGTGGATTGTAAGCCTATGTCCATACCTCTAGTTTCCAAGTGGAGAAAGATTGATGCATCAGGGTTAGGTGGTTTTGATCCTACTTTGTATCACCAGCTTATCGGATCGCTCATGTATCTCGTCAACACTCGACCAAACATTAGCTTTGTAGTCAACTCTTTGAGCCAGTTCGTGGTGGACCCTCAAAGAGTGCATTGGATAGCTGCAAAGCACGTGCTTCGCTACATCAGAGGTACAGTGGAGTATGGGTTGGTTTATGAGTGCAGAGGGAGTGTACAGTTAGTAGGCTTCACAGATGTTGAGTGGGCAAGATGTGTAGAAGACTGGAATAACACTTCAGGTTGCTGCTTCAGCATTGGGTCAGGGGTTGTCTCTTGGTTCAACAGGAAACATAAGTCGGTTGCGTTGAGCTTGGCGGAGGCTGAGTACATAGCAATTGGTATGGTTGTTTGTGAGGGAATGTGGCTGAGGAAGTTGCTTTCAGGTTTGTTCGAGTATGAGCTAGAGGCTACAGTAGTTCACCGTGACAATCAAAGTGGCATCAGGTTATCTGCAGATCCGGTGTTCCATGACTGGAGCAAACACATAGACATTCGATACCACTTCCTGAGAGATTGTGTATTGAAAGGAACCATTCGTTTGGGGTACATTCAGACTGATGAGGAGGTGGCAGACATTTTCACCAAGGCACTTTGCAAACACAGTTTTGTGAAGTTCAAAGACAAGTTGGGGTTGCTCTCGAATCTCTTCCTCGTTGAGAGGGAGTGCTAGAAAGTGGCAACAAGGAAGGTCTTCTATCATTGCATGTGTCCTTTCATGCTAGAAGACATTAAATAGGAGTCCAAATGAATTAATGTGATTTTCCTAAGTTTAGACATAGGAAAATACATTAATTAATCTAATTTGATTTTGACTTACTGAAATCACTTTTATAAAGTGAAAGGTGAAATAATTTAAGTGATGGCTAATCTAATCTTGGCCATTAATCTCTCCAGAGGATCTCATCCATTGATCCATAGTGAGGGTTAGGGTTAGGGTTTTTGCTTAGCGATTGAGTTAAAAGAAGTTTAGATGGAGAGGACACATACACAGAGATAGAGAAGAGTCAAACAAAGAAGGTTGTTGAGAGGATGGAGGAGCACTCACCTGGAAGATTCGCCGACAGATTAGGTAGAGAGAAGGGCCGTACACACTCACGCAGAGGGAGGCCGTACAACTCGGCAGAGGTAGCCATACGGGTTTAGTACAGCTGTGCTGGAGGGTCGTATTGTTGACGCAGGAGGTCGTGCAACTGCGCAGGGGCCGTACCGTTTTGTTGGGTTTTCTTAGTGTTGTGCAGAGGTTCTATTTTGCCAGGTTGGGTGAATTTATTAGTGTTCCACGCGGACGCGTCTCCCAAGGTCAGGGGTGCACCCCCTGCGCTTCGCACGCCTTGAGGGTTGGGAGGCTCCATGGGAAACGTTTCCCAGCGCCCCCCTCTTTGCGAAACTTGGGGAAATGCATGTCTAGGAGTTTCTCGGATTGGGGGGCTCCCACACGCCCCCACCCCCCTCGAATTTTTAAATTTTTTTACTTCAAAACAAAAATGGTTAATCTTAAATTTTAGTCTTTTACACTAAATGGTCATTATAAATTGAATATAAACAAATAAAAAGAAACAAACATCGATATGATATGCTTGGCTATAACGATTACATTTACATTACACTAAACTCTTGGGGAACATAAGAGTTTATCTGTTGGGGTTCATATTTTTATAATTTTTCTATTTTTTTATAATTTTAGAGACCACGATGCCCCCTCATCCCCCAAAATACCCCAAAATTTTGGGGTGTCTCTACACGTTCCCAATGTGCATTTCCCCGCTCCCACTCTCCCCCATCCCGGAAACTTGGTGGAACACTGGAATTTATCTGCTGGATTGTAATTGTTCTTAATCTTCTTAATAAAATTTCATATCTGACCACTACACCGGTTTTCCCATCTTGGGTTTTATCCGAGGGTTTCCATACCCAAAAGATCGTGTCTATATTTATGAGATTGTTGTGGATGTTTCTCAGTATTTACTTTCCGCTGCATTACTAAGTAAAAAAACTCATGTGTGGTTATCAGTAGAAATTAAATATATTTTGTTTAGCCCTAGTTTGAGTTTTAAAGGAAAATTTATAGGGATACAACACTGTTACCACCCAGATGGTAACATGTTTTCCAAAGGTTATTTAAAAGCACATCGTCACTAATTTGCCTTTACTGCTAACAGGATGCAAGTATTTTGGATAATTTAGAAACCAAACACTTTGTCCTTGTCCATGGTGGGGGGTTTGGACTCTGGAGCATGGTGCTGGTACAAGTCAATTGCCTTACTGGAGGAAGCTGGCTTTGTGGCCACTGCATTGGATCTTACAGGGTCTGGAATTGACCACACATAGACAAACAGGTCGCTGTCTTATTAACTGTGTCAACCAAGAAGACACTGAACAGGCCATCGGTCAGCAAAATCAAGGGTTAAAGCAGAGCAAATGATGGGGAAATAAATTTAGAATTCATGCCAAAAAAAAAAAAGGGTCAAATCATCATAGTTTTGGTGATTAGCCCTGGCAGTCTAATTGAGTAACTCATGTGATGAAAGGGCCGGTTCACATATGCCCAATTCATTTGTTGGTTTGCTAATGGAACAGCCAAACAAAAACATCCACAAAAGATCAACGTTGTGGTTTTATAATGGGCAGTGATTTGGTGTTCTTTGAAAAAGAAATTATCGACGACCTCAAGTATACTAAATCACATGGTCATAAGTATTTTCATGTGGTTAAAACCACTATTGTCTTACCTTATGCCAAAATTTGCTACAAACAGTTGATTTACTATTTTCTATAACCCAAGGGCAAGTTTGTCTGAATTTGTTATACCTTTGGCTAAGTATGTCAAAGCAGTTTATCATAGTCGTGTTTTTATTGGAATGCACTTTAGAATGTTATTTGAGACAGAAGAGTCAAGTGCTCGCAGATATATGGGTACCATAGCTGGCATAAGTGACTTAGATCAGCTTCGATGGCCAAATTCACATTGGTGTTCTGCTAAGGTTGGTTGGGACGAGTCGACTGCTGGCGAAAGACAACCACGTCTCTTTGTTGTGAACATCACGGCGAGCAGCCTCCATTGCTACGTGAAATCGGGAGCAGCTTAGTGACCCCGTAATCATCTTGACAGTCGAATCAGTGGCGGTTGATTAATGATTTTTCTTTCTTTCAGATTTGCTAAATAGAAATCAATCACCTCGAAGGAATTGATCTCTGATCATATGCAAATGGGATCCGAATAAATGACTTCTGCGACAGCCCGGCCGATGGGCATCTTTTGGCGGAGTTGACTAGCTTGTCCATGCGTCGTTCAAACATCCTTGCAACCAGAGGTGACAGCTGAGTTTTAGCTGAGAATGAAATTGGGCGTGGATCTTGAGGTTTCGGTTGATATCACTTCCACCAAATGCGTTGGGAGTAGCTTCGCTCATGGAGATGACTCGACTGATTACAAAGATATGTTCACGCTGTAGCGAACCGAAGTTCAGGGTACCTATTGCTACATGGATTGTTTGGTGCGGCACTTGTCCACCGGGAAATACACGTCTTCTTTAAAACAACCAATCACATGGAAATCAATTGATTTGATTCTTAATAAAGGGGAACCAAGGCAAACGATCGTGTATCAAGCTAGACTAACAGCTGGTCATATAGTGATTCATGTAATTTTGCAGCCGGTTTTCAGGCATTTTGGCAGCAGACTACCCATTTTTGCTGTTAAAGGAATTGTCAAATCTTGATTTGGTCATTTTTGGCGCTGTGGAGGAACACCTGTTAGCCCTCATCCTCTTACAACCGAGATAATTGGCGGACCAACTCATTGTTTTGGCTCCACGTTTTTTATTTCTCTTGAAGGAACAGTTAGACTCTCGATTTGGCAAGCTCTAAAGTGAAGCATTGGATATGTTTTAACTAAGTGGAGATCTTTAGGTTAGCCTAAGTATGAGTTACTTTAATAAAGTGGAGTTTGGACTTTTAACGTAAGTAGGAGTTTCTTTAATAAATTAGTTTAGTTAAGTAAAGGTTGATGGATCTATGATCCACTTTCACCTTATTTTATATTTTTATTATTATCTTTAGGAGTTTTTATTAGTTTAGTGAAAAAAAATGGATCTATGATCCACTTTCACCTTATTTTATATTTTTATTATTATCTTTGTTATTTGTTTTTGAGAGCCTTTGAGGCCTATAAAGAGCATGGCTCTTTCATTGTAAAAGGATGGAAAAATGGTTGGGAGGATTTTTCCCCAGAGCTGAATAAAAAAAATCATGTTGGGGTTTTCGGACATATATTGGTTATATCTGTCATGGTTGTGTGTTTTTTTAGAAGCTGTAGACTAAGCCTAGCATAGAAGGCTACAATCTAGCCCATTGGGCAATCATTTGTAGTTGTCAACTTGTTTGTCGACGTTATGTTTTTGAAGGTCTTAGGAGCAATGGACAGTAGTCAGTTATACTTACATTCTCCTTGCCTTTGATTATGGAACGTACTAGTTTAATCCCACTTGTGTGAAACGCAAAGCCTCCTTGAGTCCCCATTTGACTCCATTCTCCCTTCTGGTACTGGCACTGGTCTTCCCTCGAGGACTGATCCTCCCTTCCTTCGCATCACTCAAGCAAAAAACCTTTCCTTTTTGTCACAAATATTTCTCTAAGGCAGCCTCTTCAGATCACCTTGCCCTTCACTGCACTTGCCTTAGCGATCCTAACTTAGGGAAGCCTTCCTAGAGTTGGAGAAGAGCCAATCTGAAGCAAGGAGAGAGGAGTGTGGTGACATTGGCTTCTCTCTCGAGAGTTGTCACCGAGCCGATGCGCTTACCTTTTGGGCTTCAACACATGCGTGCTAGTTTTGGGCGGCAACATTTTGGCGCCGTTACCGGGGATGAAGTCCAGTTCCCGAAATTTGAAGACTATGCTTCATTGACATTTGTGGGAGATTACATTGCAGATTCTTCTTCTCACATGGCGACTCCACGAAAGGACAAAGCCCTTGTCCTTTTGTAGATTTAAAGATCCTATTGGGTGTAGAGGTGAGCACACTCATTGGAAGGCTTTCAAGATCACCTTGGCGACTCCATTGGTTTGGTATGAGGTATGACTAAATGCATTTTTCAGATTTAGTACCTCATTATTTTGATTTATGGATGATGATACAGAAAAGCCGCGTGATATTTGGCACGAAGCTTACAGCTAGCTGGATTTCTCAAAAATCCTTGGATTTCCTAATGAGTGCTACGATCGTGGGAAGGTGCATGACATTCTTCCTGAATTCCATGGAAATGACAGTGTTTCAGCCACCCATCATATTGCCTCTCTCTGCAAACTGATGTCTGATTTTAATGTTCATCATGAGGATGATATTATGGTCATTTTTGCTATAACTTTAGAAAGGGATGCAATAATCTGGTTCTATGGCCTTTTGGATGAATCCATAGATTCAATGTCAATGTTTTTCGAGAGGTTTCTCCTCTGTTGGCACAATGGAACAGTAGATGAGATTGAGCAGCTTGCTAAAGAATATGATGCTCGCATCCCTAAGGTCTATCATGAGCTTAAAGAACAGACCATTGAAGATCCAATCAAGGAAGCACTACAAAGGCCTTTGGTTGAAGATATTACTGAAGAGATCTCGGATACAGCTGTAATAGAGGATGTGAAGCTGCCCCAAGTTCCTGAACAACTTCATGTTGAAGATGTGGACTTGCTTCAAGTTCATCATATTGAAGGTAATGCTGTTGGTTCTGTAGATCAGCTTGAGCAGTTTGACAATGAAGGGTTGTATGTGAGCCTTATCAACCAGTGGATAGAGGCTTCTTGTGCACGGTTTGATTCTTCTTGGTATAATCTCTTGTTGCCTAACAGTCTGATTTTTCCATTCAACTTTATTTATGAGCAGACTTTAGGACATCTCTGTTATATGTCCTCATCTTTCTCTCTAACCAAGCACAAGGAAGATCAATTAGGCATGAAAGAGTTGTTAAAATGGCTCCCTTGTTTATATGCATATATTTAACAGTTTCTAGATTCATGTTAAGTTAGTGTAGGTAGGAAGAATAAAGCTCTCACATGAGCATTTTTTTGCTGTTATTGGCATCATTATTTTTGTCATTTTTGAAATTTTTTGTAATAAATGTGTCGTCATGGGATGTGAATTGAGCCATTGCCACCACGTAGTGTTTCTATTTTCTAAAATGGTCTACGACTACTCGGAGTCTGAGGTTCTCATGTACTTTCAAGCAGAGCACACATCCCCCATGGAGCCAGATGTTACCACCCAGATGGTAACATGTTTTCTAGAGGTTATTTAAAAGCACATCGTCACTAATCTGCCTTTACTGCTAACAGGATGCAAGTATTTTGGATAATTTAGAAACTAAACACTTTGTCTTTATCCATGGTGGGGGGTTTGGAGCATGGTGCTGGTACAAGTCAATTGCCTTACTGGAGGAAGCTGGCTTTGTGGCCACTGCATTAGATCTTACAGGGTCTGGAATTGTTCACACACAGACAAACAGGTCGTTGTCTTATTAACTGTGTCAACCAAGAAGACACTAAATAGGCCACCGATCAACAAAATCAAGGGTAAAGTAGAGCAAATGATGGGGAAATAAATTTAGAATTCATGCCAAAAAAAAACAAGGGTCAAATCATCATAGTTTTGGTGATTAGCCCTGGCAGTTTAACTGAGTAACTCAGGTTATGAAAGGGCCGGGTCACATATGCCCAATTTATTTGCTGGTTTGCTAATGGAACAACCAAACAAAAACATTCACAAAAGATTAACGGTGTGGTTTTATAATGGCTAGTGATTTGGTGTTCTTTGAAAAAGAAATTATCAACGGCCTCAAGTATACCAAATGACATGGTCATAAGTATTTTCATGTGGTTAAAACCACTTTTGTCTTACCTTATGCCAAAATCTGCTACAAACAGTCGATTTACTATTTTCTATAACCTAAGGGCAAGTTGGTTTGAATTTGTTATACCTCTGGCTAAGTATGTCAAAGCAGTTTATCATACTCGTGTTTCTATTGAAATGCGCTTCAGAATGTTATTTGAGACAGAAGAGTCAAGTGCTCGCAGATATATGGGTACCATAGCTGGCATAAGTGACTTAGATCAGCTTTGATGGCCAAATTCACATTGGCGTTCTGTTAAGGTTGGTTGGGACAAGTCGACTGCTGGCGAAAGACAATCACGTCGCTTTGTTGTGAACATCATGGCGAGCAACCTCCATTGCTACGTGAAATCGGGAGCAGCTTAGTGACCCCATAATCATCTTGACATCTGAATCAATGGCAGCTGATTAATGATTTTTCTTTCTTTCTTTTTGATTTGCTAAACATAAATCAATCACCTCGGAGGAATTGATCTCTGATCATATGCAAATGGGATCCGAATAAATGACTTCTGTGACAGCCGGGCCAATGGGCATCTTTTGGCGGACTTGACTAGCTTGTCCACGTGTCGTTCAAACATCCTTGCAACCAGAGGTGACAACTGAGTTTCAGCTGAGAATCAAATTGGGCGTGGATCCTGAGGTTTCGGTTGATACCACTTCCACCAAATGCCGTCAAGAGTAGCTTCACTCATGGAGATGACTTGACTGATTACAAAGATATGTTCCCGCTGTAGCGAACCAAAGTTCTTGGTACTTGTTGCTACGTGGATTGTTAGGTGCGACACTTGTCCATTGGGAAATACACGTCTTCTTTAAAACAACCAATCACATGGAAATCAATTGATTTGATTCTTGATAAAGGGGAGCCAAGGCAGCCGATCATGTATCAAGCTAGACTAACAGCTGGTCGTGGAGTGATTCATGCAATTTTGCAGCCGGTTTTCAGGCATTTTGGCAGCAGACTACTCGTTTATGCTGTTAAAGGAATTGTCAAGTCTTGATTTGGTCATTTTTGGCGATGTGGAGGAACACCTGTTAGCCCTCATCTTCTTATAGTCGAGATAATTGGCGGACCAACTCATTGTTTTGGCTCCACATTTTTGATTTCTCTTGAAGGAACAGTTAGACTCTTGATTTGGCAAGCTCTAAAGTGAAGCATCGGATATGTTTTAACTAAGTGGAGATCTTTAGGGTAGCCTAAGTATGAGTTACTTTAATAAAGTGGAGTTTGGACTTTTAGCTTAAGTAGGAGTTTCTTTAATAATTTAGTTTAATTAAGTAAAGGTTGATGGAGGAAAAAAGGTGGATCTATGATCCACTTTCACCTTTATTTTAGATTTTTATTATTATCTTTGTTATTTGTTTTTGAGAGCCTTTGAGTCCTATAAAGAACATGGCTCTTTCATTGTAAAAGGATGGCAAAATGGCTAGGAGGATTTTTCCCCAGAGCTAAATAAAAAAAATCATGTTGGTTTTTTCTGACATATATTGGGCATCTCTGTCATGGTTGTGTGTTTTTTCATAAGCTATAGACTAAACCTAGCATAGAAGGCTATAATCTAGCCCATTGGGCAATCATTTGCAATTGTCAACTTGTTTGTTGACGTTATGTTTTTGAAGGTCTTAGGAGTAATGGACAATAGTTAGTTATAATTACATTCTCCTTGCCTTTGATTATGGAAGGCACTAGTTTAATCCCACTTATGTGAAACGCAAAGCCTCCTTGAGTCCCCTTTTGACTCCATTTTCCCTTCTGGCACTGACACTGGTCTTCCCTCGAGGACTGATCCTCCCTTCCTTCCCATCACTCAAGCAAAAAACCTTTCCTTTTTGTCACAAATGTTTCTCTTAAGCAGCTTCTTCAGATCACCTTGCCCTTCGCTGCACTTGCCTAGCGATCCTAACTTAGGGAAGTCCCGCTGGAATTGGAGAAGAGCCAACCTGAAGCAAGGAGAGAGGAGTGTGGTGACATTGGCTTCTCTCTTGAGAGTTGTCACCGAGCCGACATGCTTACCTTTTGGGCTTCAACACACGCGTGCCAGTTTTGGGCGACAACAAACACAACTCCCAGTTTACTTTGTGAAACCTCGACAAAAGGTTTTTTTAGTGCTCAGTATTTGTAGAATCTTATCCTAACTAATTGTCGTTCATGCAATCTATGCATATCTTATTGCATGCACTAGACTGTTGAAGAAGTTAACTCTAAAGGTTGCCCCTCATAGTTTTTGGTGTGTGTGTGATGAGGGGGACTTAAAGGCTTTGTTTCTTTTGTATATTTATGTAAAAAAATGACTTTTATGTAAATAAAGATATGTTTTATACTTTATGAATGTGGGTCTCAGTTAAGTGATGTATTTAATAATTGTGTTTTAATTATTAAAAGTGCATTTAATTTAGACCCTGGATCTTGTAATTTAATCTTAGCTCTTGGATGGGTAGTTAAGAAGGTAGTTACAAAAGCTAAAGTATAAAACAATGAGGAAGGGGCAAAGGACAACACACCGCCACCAAGAAGAGAAAGAGGAAAATACTGAAGGAGAAGAAGGGTTCCCAAGGCAGATTGTCACAATTTCCAAGAAAACTCAGCAGCACGTATTCCAAGATAGCCTGAGACATAACTGTACAACATCTGTCAGATCGTATAGTCACATGTGTGGTCACATTTCACAAGGTAGTCAACTGGTGGATTAAATGTGGGCTGTTCAGATCGTACAACAGAGTTTCTAGGCGCGTGTGGCCCGAATTTCGAGGCAAAAAGGTGATAGTACCATACATGTCATACAACACATGTGGACAGGCTGCACAACAAGTTGTACTATTGTTTTTAGCACGTTTTTCGAGGTAGTTTGCTGCTGTTATGAATTTTGCGAAATTTTCTTAGCAAGGGAAAGAAGAAAATTCTGTGTAAAGGAAATTTCTGAGTGTCCTCTTAATAAATTTTTTTCTCTTTGGGTTGTCCCCAAGTTGGGGTTTTTCTTGGTCAAGATTGACCAAATATAGTTGTGTTCAATGTGCTTTTTCAAATTTCAGTATTTGAAGGGCTTTTAACATGTTTTTTCAATTTCAAAGTTTGGCAAGTGAATCTTTAATAAAAAACCTAGTTGTTGAAAGTGTTTGACATAATGTCTGAATGAGAACTTTCATATTTATGTTGTTTTTCTTCATGGTATCAGAGCGATATTGAACTAGGAAGCAAGCAAGTGTTTCACAGTGATCTTTTGAAAGAAGTGCAAAAGAAAGCGTTGGGGTAGTTTTTCAGTGTTCTGGTTGTTAGTGATTTTCCAATGATGAGTATATAGTTTGAGGATAGGTTGGATGGTGTATCCAACTATGTACCATGGAAGGTAAGAATAACCACAGTATTAAAAGAATGGAAGATCTGGAAGTTTGCAAACAGCACCGTGGCCAATCCAACTGATAAGGATGAGCTTGAAGAGCACGAGGCTCTTGAAACTAGGGCTTAGAGGGTAATACTGGTTGGAGTTAAAGATCACCTGATTTTACATTTAGCAGAAAAGATACAAAAGAAAATAACTAAGGAAATGTGGGACGCTTTGAACCAATTGTTTGAAGCTAAAAATGAGAATCGCAAGATGGCACTTAGAGACAAGCTGCATAATGTAAAAATGATTAAAGATGAGAATGTAGCCTCCTATCTTACTTGTGTTGCATAGGTGAAGGAGGAGTTGGCA
Organism: Pseudotsuga menziesii; assembly: GCA_001517045.1. Classification (NCBI taxonomy): domain Eukaryota; kingdom Viridiplantae; phylum Streptophyta; class Pinopsida; order Pinales; family Pinaceae; genus Pseudotsuga; species Pseudotsuga menziesii. Next base: position 1,134,990 of record LPNX010948537.1, read on the forward strand.
GCTGTAGGATATCCTTGAAGGACTTTACCAAGAAGTGGGACGTCTTTGTCAAATGTATTGTGGGGAAGGAGAAGCTTTCTACTTGGAGCAAATTATGGGATGACTTTACCCAAGAGGAGATCCGAGAGGGGTCTCAAATTGGTTAGGTTAGTGAGAATGTTGAGCAAAACGTGGCGCTTGCAACCAAGTCAAAGAGCAAGAAGAAGAAAGACTTGAGTCAGATCAGGTGCTTCCATCAGTTAGGACACTATGCCTCAAAATGTTTTGAGAAGAAGGGGAAGACAATGAAAGATTCAACAACATCTGTAGCGGTAGAAGAATTTGCTATAAAGTTCAAGCAGGAATTTTTTCTAGTCTCCATTGACTCTAGTGTGGGGAGCTCAACTTTTGAGCATGTCTGGTTAGTTGGCAGTGGGTCAACTAGACATATGACTGGATTATATGATGCCTTCCAAATCATCACAAAGTTGGGACCAAGACATTATGTGCATACAGATATTGGCAGTTCACATGTAGCTATTCGAGGGGTTGGAACAGTCAAGTTCCAACTAGACCTTAATGAGGTCCTGGAGATACATGGAGTTCTTTTTGTTCCTGGGATGAGAGTTAGTAAACTCTCGGTGTCATCTTTTGAGGATGGTTATGGGTTGATGGTTAGGTCTGGTCATGTTTTCCTGTATTAGGCAGATGAACCAGTTGGCACCACAATCCTGCTTGGTGATTGTAGGGACATGTTATATATTTTGAGAGGACATGTTATACGTCTAGGGACAAGAGGATGGCTATATGAGTTAGAGTCAGAGGGTGGGGCAGGAGATGTAGCTGATCAACATGTTATTTACATTTCTTCCGATGAAGAGAGTGGATCTCTTTGGAGCACTGGCAGAAGACTTAACCAGGCTAGTGGTGATGAATAGGGTTATGAGGCTTAGGTGGAGTCTCAAGCATTAGAGTTCTAGTTCAAGGTTGGGCACTTGTCTTCGAGAGGCATTCTAGAGCAGGAGGGAGCTGCTTCAAGAATCATAGATGGAGATTTAGATGGTGCTGGAAGGACCTCACTCGTTAGGAGGGAGTGTTGAAAAAGTTAACCCTGAAGGTCCTCCTTCATAGTTTTGGTGTGTGTGTGATGAGGGGGACTTAAAGGCTTTGTTCTTTATGTGTATTTATGTAAAACAGTGACCTTTATGTAAATAAAGATATGTTTTGTACATTATGAATGTGGGTCTCACTTAAGTGACGTATTTCATAGTTAGTGTTTTAATTATTAAAAGTGCATTTAATTTACACCCTAGATCTTGTATATTAATCTTAGCCCTTGGATGGGTAGTTAAGAAGGTAGTTACAAAAGCTAAAGTATAAAACAATGAGAAAGAGGCAAAGGAGAACACACCACCATCAAGAAAAGAAAGAGGAAAAGATTGAAGGAGAAGAAGGGTTCCCAAGGCAGATTGGCACAATATCCAAGAAAACTTACTAGCATGCATTCCAAGACAGCCTGAAACAAAACCGTATAGCATTATGTCATATCGTATAGTCACACATGTAGGCACATTTCCCAAGGCAGTTGATTGGTGCATAAATGCAAGCTGTTTAGACCGTACAACAGAGTTTTTAGGCACATGTGGGCTTGAATTTTGTAATGTCCTCTTCCAACTAAACCACCCCGAGACACCCGTTAACCTATCTTATTCCCATAGGTTCGAGCGGGTCTTAAAGAAAAGGGAATAACTGAGGACTGATAGCACTAGGAGCATAAAGGTACATCCATTCAGTATTATTAAGTCATCAGTATAGTAAGAAGGCCATCATAGTTCATATCCTAAAGCATGCGGAGCACGCAGGCCTTATTTCTTTAGTGTTAAAGTCAACATGAAATTAGAATTGCATGCATGCAAAAGTGAAGCAAAAACCCTAAAACTGACATACAAACCCTAAAAGCACATGATCATCTATTTAAGAAGGGTTATTGGACTAAAGAAGGTATCTATTATTATTATTGTTGATTTGGAGTCGTGGAGCAACAGTTGGGGTTGAAGATAAAGTCTTCAACTAACGAGGGTTCGACAGTGAGATATCTGCCCTAGTCTCCTCCAGGGTAGGCCATTCAGGTCCACCATCAACTCTTCATCTTTATTCATTTATATACAACAATTTTTCATCCATCGGAAGATCTTTTGCAGGGACACGTGTGCAGCTGGGGATTTAGCTGGAAAAGCCCAAAGCATTCGTTGGGTCCTCGGATCTCAGTTTATCTTGTGAATATTGGCATCATCTTCATCAACAGGATCATCCTATAGTATTGGGTGATCATCAACATCCAGTTTGCTCATCCAGAGCAGTTCTCATTAGTTTCGTGTAGCTGGGGGTGTGAACAGCCAAACAGGTAAACCAATTCGCTAGGCCTGCCTAGAGGGGTAGAACCTTTGCATACTCTGGTCATTCTCTCCAGCACGGGAAGACCTTCATCCCGACAAAACCTCGTCTTCATCAAGCAACTCCTTCACCAAAAACGTCACCTTCAGCTGAGGAAGGTGTTTGTGTTGCTGGGCGGTAACATCGGAGGAAGGGAGCACCAATTCTTCATCCGTTCAGCTCTTTATGCATGTGTATTATCTCTGGAGTTTTATCAGCCTGATTATGAGTGGTAAGTGTTGATCTTCTCTCTGCAAATCTCTGCCCTAGTTTAGCTATAATTTAGGGCCATTGATCCAGCACCTTGCATGCAACATTTTATTTAGTATTCTTGCATATTATCAGTATACAAGTAAGCCCTAGAATAGAAAACTGTAGAATATCGGTATTTGGGATATTACAGTGGTGTCAGAGCATGTGCCTCGCCAACTGTGGGCTTGAACATGAGAAGTAAATGAATATAGAAGAAGAAACTTTTGTAACCTATAGGAGAAATAAGAGTAGGTACATTGAGGAGCAGCAATTTGAGGATATCTAGTTAGAAGATACCAACTCATACATGGACCCAACAGGTATACACTCTGACAAAGGGAAAGGAACAGGAGAAGAGGAAGATAGGTTGGAATTTCGCAGCTTGGTAAGTGCATTGAATGACCTAGCCAAAGGGCAGAAGGAAGTATTGCATGCAATAAACAGATTGGCTCTAAAACCAGAACCAAGTCATAGCAGTATACCTCTTTCACCAGTAGATAGAGGATCTACTAGTAGTAGTGGGAGGCATGCATACACTGATTTGCAAAACACACCCTATATATATAACAAACCTTCCAGTAGACCTACTATGCCTCACTTCTTGACAGATGCAGTAACAGGACCAGTCATGCCTGCAGAACCTAGTGAACCATTTGGGGTGTACTTATAGGAGTACATGAATTTGGGAGATGAATTCCATTCAACCATGGCTTTCTTAGATTTTTGCAACATGAAAAGCAAGAATAGGCCAAGAGTGTTCAATAGAGCATTCAATCAGAATTTTTAGTTGCAACGCACATTGGGGAGACTGACTATCCCCAACTTTGATGGGACATCCAGTTGTTCATCCAAAATTTGCGTATAGAAGTTAGACACCTATTTCCAACTTAACCCCATGACAGAGACAAATGCAATCAAGTTGGCTACTTTACATTTAGACAGGGAAGCACATGAGTGGTGGTACCATGGACTTGTGACATTGGGTCACAATACTATCACTTCCTACAGTGACTTCACATAGAGGCTTATGGAGCGCTTTGATAAGAAGGAACTAGAGATTCATTTCAAGGATTGCTCAGCTCAAGCAGACAGGCAGTGCGGAGACATTCATATCCGAATTTTAGAGAGTTGCAGTTATGGTATCTGACATATTAGAGAGTCGGTTGATTATGCTATTTACAGAGGCACTATCCGAGCCACTCCGCGGATGGGTGAAGGCTTAAAGGCCAATTACTTTGCAAGATGCTATCAGTAGGACTCTGGACCTACAAGATTCTGTGCCAAAGAACAAGCCGCCACAAAAGCCTACCAATCTCCCGGAAAACAAGGAAAAATCTACCAGAAAACAGGGGAAGGATAATCCCACAGAGGGAATGGTTGAACGAGGACACACGGCGAGATTTGAGAAGGAAGAACTTATGTTTCAATTGCAAAGAATCTTGGGTACCCGGCCACAGATGTATGGGTAAAAGGGAAGGTACACCTCATCGAGGTACTTCTAGATAGTAATGAGGAAGATGAGTTGGAGCAAAAACCAGATGGAGAACTACACAGTACATAATTGGAACAATTGCCACACAGAGCCACTATTGCTACCCTCATAGGAGTCCCCACCTTCCATACTATCAAGATCAGGGGAAGTATCTAGGGACAACGTGCCATTGCTTTGATTGATGGTGGGGCCACCCACAACTTTATAGATGCCTCTTGGGTAGAGAGGAAAAGATTTCCCATTGAGGACTTTGAGGGCTTTACTAGTTGTCATGGCTAGCAATCACAAGATGAAATGCACACAGAGGATACCTCTGTTACAGGTACAACTAGGGAAGTATACATTGGTGGACGACTTTTATGCGGTAGATGTGCCAGACACGAGCATTGTTTTGGGAGTACAATGGCTATACTCAATTGGGAAATACTCAACCAATTACCAAACATTAGAGATGGAGTTCCTGGCACCAGATGGGAAGAGGGTAGTCCCAAGGGGAATGCCCAATGAAGCTTTAGGGCCAGCCACAACAAAGGGGATGACCACCATATTCAGGCACGAGGACAAGACTTGCACAAGGAAATGGCCAACTCCAACACATAAGACTTCAAGGAAGGAACAGTGGTATGCGAAGGGATTTCCGGGTAGACCTCCATACAAAGGTAGGATGAGCCCTAGGGAATTTGGACAAGGAGCCAAAACTAGCATGTTCAATCCTCACATGTACCCTAGAAGATATAAGGAGGGAATACAGAGCATGGGTGAAAGGAAACGCAAATTCGAAGAAAAAGAAGAGCCACCCAACAGCGGAATAAACTGGTTGATAAAAATGGACAAGAAGAGACAGGGACAGATGATTCGGTATATTGGTCGGAAATTGCTTGAGGACAAGCAATTTCGAGCGGGGAGGACCGTAATGTCCTCTTCCATCTAAACCACCCTGAGACACTTGTTAACCTATCTTATTGCCATAGGTTCGAGTGGGTCTTAAAGAAAAGGGAATAACTAAGGACTGATAGCACTAGGAGTAGAAAGGTACATCAATTCAGTATTATTAAGTCATCAGTGTAGTAAGAAGGCCATCAGAGTTCATATCCTAAAGCATGCGGAGCATGCAGGCCTTATTTCTTCAGTGTTAATGTCAACTTGAAATTAGAATTGCGTGCATGCAAAAGTGAAGCAAAAACCCTAAAAGTGACATGCAAACCCTAAAAGCACATGATCATCCATTTAAGAAGGGTTATTGGACTAAAGAAGGTATCTATTATTATTATTGTTGATTTGGAGTCGTGGAGCAGCAACAACAATTGTGGTTGAAGAAAGAGTCTTCAACTAACGAGGGTTCGACAGTGAGATATCTGCCCTAGTCTCCGTTAGGGTAGGCCATTCAGGTCCACCATCAGCTCTTCATCTTTATTCATTCATATACAACTATTTGGCATCCATTGGAAGATCTTTTGCAGGGACACGTGTGTAGCTGAGGATTTAGCTGGAAAACCCCAAAGCATTCACTGGGTCTTCGTATCTCAGTTTATCTTTTGAATATTGGCATCATCTTCATCAGCAGGATCATCTTATGGTAATGGGTGATTATCAGCATCCAGTTTGCTCATCCGGAGCAGTTCTCATGAGTTTCATGTAGCTGGGGTCGTGAGTAGCTAAACAGGTAAACCAATTCGCTAGCCTCCCTAGAGTGGTCAGAACCTCTGGATGCTCCAGTCATTTTCTTCGGCACGGGAAGACCTTCATCCTGACAAAATCTCGTCTTCATCAAGCAGCTCCTTCACCAAAAACGTCACCTTTAGTTGAGGAAGGGGTTTGTGCTATCGGGCAGTAACACCGGAGGAAGGGAGCACCAGTTCTTCATCTGTTCAACTCTTTATGCACGCATATTATCTCTGGAGTATCATCAGCCTGATTATCAGCGGTAAGTTTTGATCTTCTCTCTGCAAATCTCTGCCCTAGTTTAGCTATAATTTAGAGCCATTGTTCCGGCACCTTCCATGCAACGTTTTATTTAGTATTCTTGATTATTATCAGTATACAAGTAAGCCCTAGAATAAAAAACAATAGAATATCAGTATTTGGGATACTACAAATTTCGAGGCAAGAAGGTGACAACACCGTACAGGCTGTGCTACTATTTTTCAACACGTTTTTTGAGGTAGTTTGCTGCTGTTATGAATTTTGTGAAATTTTGTTAGTAAGGGAAAGAAGAAAATTCTGTGTAAAAGAAATTTCTGTTTGTCTTCTTAATAAAATTTTTCCTTTTTGGGTTTTCCCTAGGTTGGGGTTTTGCTTAGGCAAGATTGACCAAAAATAGTTGTGTTCAATGTGCTTTTTCGATTTTTAGTGTTTGAAGGGCTTTTAACATGGTGTTTTTAATTTCAAAGTTTGGCAAGTGAATCTTTAATCAAAATCCTAGTTGTTGAAAGTGTTTGACATAATGTCTGAATGAGTACTTTCATATATATGTCATTTTTCTTCATAGACCTGCTCATCTAATTTCCTAGATTTCATCTTCAGTGTAAAAATGTGTCAGATGCTGATATGGTACTGATGACATGGGAACCAGTTTACAAAATGGGAATTTATTTCTAGCATCTCTTATAACGTTTTATTGATTCAAGAAGTTATTTAGAAATTGCATGTCAATGTAAACGGACAAGCATGAAAAGTCCAACAAATTATGCCAAGGCATCTTCATGAAAGAACTGAGAGCCTAAGCTAAGGTGTCAATATTGATTTTATGTTTATATGATCTCTTTGAATGGTGAAATCATTTCCAAGCAAGCTATACATCTTGTCCTACAGGAATAATGCCAAACAATTTGTTTGTGTCAGTAAAATTAATGGATTTTTGTAACTTGCTAAAAAAAGGTCACTTCAGCATGATGTACAAGATTTCCCCTATGGCACTTCCCATAGCAGTCATCTCAGAATTAATGCATGAAGAATGTCTGCAAGGGCAAGAATAGGTTTGAATTAACAATGAATTGGAGCAAATACCTCTGTAATTTTGTTCTAGTAGAATAAGAGCTATGAGATACATCTTTCGAATAAGTTATCTACAAGTTCAAGGTTTTCTTACACTTATTGCGCCGAGAGGCGCTCTACAGCCCAGTATGGGGGAGATCTTGTAATGTTACATAACGTTATGTAACGTTATTTTTATTAATAAAAAATAAAATTTTAATTATAAGCCAAAATAAATGTCGGCTAGAAAAACAACCTAATATGAGGGAGATGTAATCTTCCTACCTAACAAAACAATAAAAAAGTAAAAATTTAATTATCTGGAAAAAGAAAATGTGAGTGAAAAAAAAAACACAATATGGGGGAGATGTTGTAATGGTCCTACCTAACAAAATAATAAAAAACAAAAAATTGAATTATTCCCAAAAAAATTGTTGGTCTTGCACATGGTTTTAAAACCATGTGCAAGGCTTTCTAAACAAAAACAACCCATGGTTTTATTGTACATGGTTTAGGAGGGCCTTGCACATGGTTTTCAAGGCCTCCTAAACAACCCATGGTTTTATTGTACATGGTTTAGGAGGGCCTTGCAAATGGTTTTAAGACCATATGCAAAGCCTCCTAAACAACCCATGGTTTTAGGAGGGCCTTGCATATGGTTTTAAAACCATGTATGGGGAGATGTTGTAATGTTCATTTCTAACAAAATAAAAAACAATAATAAATATTATATGCGGACTATAAATAATATTAAATATTAATAATAAAAATATTATATATGGATCTTAAATAAAAGATGTGTCTTTTGGTTTGAATCAAATTAATGGCTATATATAGGACACACCAAAGTTGATAGCTCATTGAGTACAATACCTAAGAAGAGGTTTGCAGCTCGAGAGATTTGATCCCTCTCGGCGCTTGATAGAGCCTA
>LPNX010948537.1:1147859-1158118 GCA_001517045.1 Pseudotsuga menziesii
ATTAAACTTGTTACTATTTGTGAATTTGCAAGGCATCATCTTTTAGTTCACTATTTTGCATACAAATATGGAGTGTCAAATGTTGTATTATCATTTTTTATGAGATGATCTAATGGATTTATGCATAGAATGTGGTTTTATAACTTATATGGATTGAAATGTCATTAGTATATCTTTTGTGCGCAAAATTTACAAAATTTTAATTTTTTTCTATTTGTTGAGTCTTATCCGAGACCTCGAGTTAGTCGAGTCCCAAGCCAGCCGAGTCTTTTGTTGAGTTCGAGTTTGACTACATTGCTCCAAACTTACCCCCCACTCCACTCAATCCACCTCCCTTCCCCAAAATCTTGGGACCTACCCCATGAACCAGTGGTATGACGATACTTGGAAGCATCTCCATGCCCAACTTCGACATGCCTTCAACCATGGTCACCCCCCTACCTAGTTCTCAAAACTTCCTACCGCTGTTTCCTCCACCACAAGAAATGCCTCTTAGGTGACAAGAGCTGAGTACTTCCCTTATTCACTCCCCTAAACATTCTTGATGCACCATCTTCACCTACCACTCCAATCTCCCACCTGATATTGATTTAAATGCCATGTTCTGCCACACCTCTTCCCTCTGTGACATCCTGGGGCAGCCCATTACTAGTTCACCTTTGCCCCCCCCCCTTCTTGTTACTTATTCACTCCCCATGATGTTCGAGAGGTTATTTGGGTCATGAGTTCTAGTAGAGTAGTGAATGAGGAAGGGTTCCAGGTTGAATTCTTCAAACATGGCCTTTGAGCACTTGATTATCACTTAGCCGATCTATTTAACCACATGGTCTGAATTGGCTTCCCTATGCTGTGGTCACATCATATTATTCACTTGATCCATAAATTGAGCCCTAATATTGATCCCAATAACTATAGAACAATCATGATTGGCCACACTTCTCCAAGCTATATGATACAGTTCTTCATATGCAGCTTTCTGGAGAGATTGAGAGGAGACAACTCAAAGCTAAAAGACAAGTGGGCTTCAGATGAACACACCGGACCATTGACCACATTCTTACGCTTCGGGCCATCATTGAGGAGGCACGCCACCACTCTTTGAAATTTTACTGTTGCTTTGTAGACTTTCAGAAGGTGTTTGATTATGTCCCTAGAGTTGCATTATTTTAGAGGTTCCGAGACATTGGCATCTCTGAACCCTTATGATAAATGTTATCAGAACCAGACCAGTGATTGAATCGACAGAGCCGAAAATGTGAACCGAACCAGAAACCGACTGAAACTGGGAAAAGACCGACTGACTAAAAAATACATAAAATATTCATATTTTGTTAAAAAAACATATATATTCATGTGCATACATATGAATCCAAACCATTAATACAAAAATATGCAATTTTTTTCATATTTATAGCAAGTATGGGTGCAAATAACACACAAGTAGGGGCTTAGGGTTAGGTTTGACGCTTTAGGAGAGATTTTTTTGTTTAAAAAAAAAATTCAAATCCATGGGTCCCTCGTTACTGTTGTACAACACAATATGGACTGGTCGGTTCCATATGGAACCGATCGATTTAGGGGCAGTCTGAATCAAAAATCCAGTTTTTCTGGTTCAGGCACCAAACTAGATTGGTTGGGCCTATGAATCGGTCGGATCGACTCGTTTTACTGGTTTCGATAACACTACTTTTGATTGTCATTATGAGATTATATGAGCCAATCCTTGGTTGTCTTCGCACGACCCACGAGATTTCAGATTTCATCCGTAGTACCATTGGGGTCAAGCAAGGGTGTCCACTCTCCCCGACTCTATTTGGGCTTTACATCGATGAGCTAGAGTCTTTCTTACAGGAGCAAATTTAGGAAGTGATGGGTGCCTTCTCCACCAAGTCTTGGTTTCTATTTTGCTCTTCGTTGACGACGTGGTCCTCTTGGCCACATCCCGGAGGAATTGCAGAGATAGATGCCTTGGCCCACTTTTGTGATCTTTGTTAGTTGATGGTCAACTTGAGTCTTGGATAAAACCAAGGTCATGATCTTCAACGAATCAAAGAGTCCACTCGCTGATCTTCATTTCTTTTTTAGAGGGGCAAAGATTGAGATCACTAGCACCTAGACCTATTTGGGGGTTCAGTTCATAGGACCTCGCTACTTGAGTTATTAAAGGATAAGAATCCCTAGCCCTTCTTGAGAGACAGTGCTTCAAACACATTTCCAAGCCATCTCATCGAAGATGTCTCTCATGGATATTCTCATCCAACTTGTAGTCCTCTATGACTTTTGGAGGTGTGGGGACTTTAACTACTTGACTGTGATTGGGCCTCAACAGAGAGGGTGCAAATCCACCTCTTCTATTGCAAACTCTGGTGCTCGGCCTTTTCGGCTTGAGGCTGTGTTCAACTTTCACTCTCTTACATTGCCTTTGGAGCTTTGTCGACACAGTGAAGGGGCGTGATCGGTACCCATACTTGGCCTATCTCTTTTCTTAGGCCATTGCCTCAGCTATCCCTCCAGGCCGCTCTAGATGTTGGTTTGTGGGTGTTGTGGACCTTTTAGCATCTGCCGATATTGCGATGGATCGACTTCCTCCTTTTAGGTATTCCTTGGACGTGCTTGGTTGCCTCCTACCTACCAAGCAAGAGTTGAATAGAATCATTAGAGATGATATTTATAGACAGTTTATGTAGGTTACTTGGATCAATCCTCAGGGGGGGTTATGTCCCACGATGGCCTTCTACGCTACGCACTTCTTGGATCTGAGAGATGGTCTCATTGTTCACCCCTCTAACACATTCCTCCATTGGGCACATTCTCTTCGTATTTCTTTAGGCTAGTTTAGAGTGGGCACTTATCATCTTCGAGTAGAGATAGATCACTAGCTCGACTAGTCAAATAGGATCTTCCAAGTATGTTACCTTTGAGAGGTTGAGACTGAGGAGCATTTCATTTTTCAGTGTCCTATTTACTATAATGTCCACGAGCGATTTCACTGTCTTTTCAGAGACCTTCCCATCGAGCTTCAGATGTTGACTAGATTTTTTAGATACCTCGATCAGAGATGTCTAGCCTCTTACTTGCAGGAGGCTCTCCGCCTTAGCTCCTTCACCTTCCAGTAACATTCTTAGGCGAAACTGGTCTCCACTAAGAGTATCACGTCCTTCTTTTCTTTGCTTCCTTCCTCTAGGGGCATCAAGAGACATATAGATGGGGGCACTCATCTTGACCGCTCAATTAGGACACAACAGCCCACCTCCACCTTTGTCCAACACTAGCGTTGGGGATCTTGGCTCAATCTCGGTAGTTGGACGACTTCATCCAGCATGCGGCAGCATGCTCCCTCCTCCAAGCAGTGATGCAGCACCAGTTGCAGTTCCTGTTCTAGTTCTTCCTCCAGATAGAGTACTCTTTTGAGCTTCCTCCAGTCGGCCTCGGATGATAGGAGAGATACTCCCAATGCTTCCAGTGTCTCTAGTGCCCCTTGACAGTGATAGTTTTTCCATTTTTGCCTCACAATGCTCAGATCCACTCCCTCTATACACTTCCCTCTCTTGATTCAGTTCTCTTCATATCTCTCTTTGTATATTTTCTCTGAGACCGGCTCTCAATTTATGGAGTTAGGGTTAGGTTTGAGTTTTGTTTTTAGCTTTTTATAGGAGCTACTTTTTGGGTTCCCACATTGTATTGTTATCATGGTAACGTACAGTCCCGTTGACTTACTTTTTGTGGTCATTTGTTGGACATTAATAAAATTATCTTGTCTTATTATCTGTTCAGATTTCTAGGTTTGTTTATCCTTTATTTCAGTCAAGCTCTATGCAGGACACCTTCTGCAAATGCAAAGCTATGTGTGTTTACTAATTTCCTTTGGTTAGGAAAAACATATATATCACGGTTGAACTAAGGTCGGATTCAAAACATGCCTTACATATGAGAGTTTAGGTCTCTACATTGTATTATTTTTGGGTACGTAACTAAAAAATTCTATACTAAAGCAAGCAAAAGTTGACACTTAAACCTGGGCACTCTGGCTTGGCTAAAAATTGTTAAACCTGCAGATAGGGATGAAATTTGAAAAAGCTAAATTCTTGTTGTATCCTATCTGAATCCTGCTTCACAGAACATGTTTCTGCTACTTTTCTGCCTGAAATGAAGCGGAGGTTTAAATTGAGGCACAGATACTGTCATGCTTATGTCCAAACAAGGCTTTTTTTCTACCTGTCTTTATTAGTTTTGTTTTTACACTCCCACTATGTACTGGCTAGATGTACTCTTCAGTCCCATTGACCTACTTATTGTGATCATTTGTTGGACACAATAAAATTATCTTATCTTATCTTGACAGACCTTATCGCTTGTCTCTCAAAGAGAGGTATTTCTTCTCCTAACTTGCCCTGCCAACCTTTGGAGACTGGCTGACAATCTGCTTCAAAGAACTGCATGAAGACAATTTCATTAAGCAAAGCCATTCAAAACTTCCAACTATGGTTTACTGCTTATCACTATTACTCCCAAGCCCAACCATTTATTTGTTCCTACATTGGAAAGCCCTCTATTGGCATTTATTTTAATTTTAAAATTTAAGGCATAGATATTGTTTAGAAACATCTGTTAACTATTTAACAATATCATAATTTTTCATAAACTGTACAGTGGACAGTGGCCTGCATAGCTTTATCTATTATTTTTCTTATTTATGTAGATGTTTTAACAACCATGAAACTTTTAAATGTTCGAGTAAGCCATGAAGTTCCTTTAGTTATACTCTTAGCGTTTAGGCCTATGGACAAAATGCTTGATTATAATTAAATTCTTATTCTGGTTTCTCTTTAATGTTATGAATAGGTGGTTTATACACTGTTTTTGGATGCATGATATTACATGTTTAAAGATGCATTTCATTGTTGTATGTAGCTATAACAGCATCAGGGCAGCAAAAAAGGGAAATCCACCAATAGTGCCAGGCATAATGACCCCTGCAGGCCCCCTTGATCTTATGTCTGTATTATTACGTAGTCGGATCGTTTTCATTGGTCAACCTATAAATGCCCAAGTTGCTCAGCGAGTTATATCACAGCTTATGACTCTTGCTGCCATTGATCCAGATGCTGACATTTTGGTATGCTTTTCACCCTTTTCCTTTTTTCAAGTATGCATTTAGTGGATTAGGTAATTTGCATGCATTTTCTAATTGGCAAAAACAGTGGATTCCAACAAAGAGCAGAGGTAGCTTCATTTCCTTTACAGTACATTAGAAGGAAATTGCCAAATTGATTTCCCTAAACAGATTGATCAAAGCATTGCTGTCAAATAACATCTTCATCCAATTATAGTTTGGGATTATAATTTATATAAACTAATCTGGAGGGGAAGACTGTATTTTTTTACCCCAAGGAAAACCTCGTGGGGAAACCCAAGGGATGCTTTCCCACATTCATGGATGGCATCCCTGATTCCCTGGTAAATCCTTTGGTATAGATTAGTGCACCTCACCCAGGGGGATTCGGACTGGGCACCTGTTGGCATGGAACTAGCCAAGTGGTTAGCAACATTGGTGACAGCCAGTTGAGCTTACCCTTGTGCTAAGTGGAAGACTGTATTTTAATGGTTAATGCCCATAAATAAATTAAAATCAAGAGTAAGAACTAAGACATGGTGTATTTCATCTTGAAGTATCTTATTAATGCATGTGATTTAAGCAGTGTCATCAGAACTGAACTGGTTTTGCCAAAACAAGCGGGTTGACCGGTTTAAAGGGTAGCTGGTTCAAATCGGGGGTCTAAAATGGAAATGGCCAGTTCTGTGAAGGAACTGGCCGGTTCTGTAGGAAACCAGCCTTAATGCCTGTACCATCTGGTTTCAGAAGGGAGCCGCCAGTTCCACACTCCTGACGCTAGCACATGAAACCAAGAAATTACCCTTGAAATTTAGAAAATTAAATTCTTCAAGGAAAAGGATAGAAAATTAAAGATGGAGGATATAAAAGGAAAGATAAAGGAGAGTGTTAACTATAGAAAATGAAAGATAAAGGAGGATAGTAAAGGAAAGATAAAGAAGAATGCTAACTTTTGCTTAAATTTTTAACGATACCATTAATTGTTTCAAGATGTTTGAGAGAGGTTCCAACCACATCAGACTTCATATGGAAAGTGAAATTTTATATCCCATTCAGAGTTCAACAGACTTAAAAGATTTTCAGGATTTCAGGATTGCAGCATTTCCCCTAGATTCTATCAGGTATGAGGGTATGGGATTGATATTTAATCAAGAGCACCAAGCCCTCTATGTACCTCTATCTTGGTGGTGATGATTATTGAACTCCTATATCATGACCTTAGTAAAAATGTACCCTTCACTCCAACAAAATCACTTATTAGGCATGTTAATATTTTTCTACCTTATTTTAACGCTTGGAATAGAAAGTTTCATCAAAGTTGGGTGGTGTTGATTGATTTCCCTAGAGGATCGACTTTGAGATTCGAGGCAGAGGCAAAGGCTAGAGCCTTTAGGAGGGGGCAGAGGGTGCTATTGATGAATTGGATCCCATTATAGGCAACGGTTTTGATGACGTATTTATTTGCTGTAGCATGATGTTTTTTGGACACTAGAGGCCATTTAGAGCCTCTTTATTTATTTATTTTGGTTTAGATATAAATTGTACTCGGTGCTATTTTAGTTATATGCACCCTTACTTTAGAAATAGCAGCTCTGATACTATGAAGAAATAGAGCCTTGATGCTAAGAAGAAGCACAGGATGTAGATCTAGCTACAAAGATAATTCTCACAAACATGCACAAGGAAATTAGAGAGATGAATAGTAAAACTGGATACAAGAGAAGTGAAGAATGATCCAATATCTTTCCATGTATTATTGATCAACTTAGTGTACAGAAATAATACATCCTTCATAGGTAAATTCGAGTTGCTTAGGAGACAACTTATCCTAGCTCATAAAGTAGACTTACCAAATATGATAAACACCCATAGGTGGCTAAAGCACTTTCCAAATCTGTCAAGGACCTCACGAATTGGCTGAACCATGAGTGAGTTGTTATGAGTGATAGAAAAACATGTTAATCATGGAATATGGAGAGAAAATAATGGAGGATGGGTTGGCAACAAAAGATAGCAGTTTCTTAGCTGACTAGCTTTGTTGCTGCCTTTCACACACCTGGGTCACGTGGCAGAAATCTTCAAGCCACTCGGTGTGTCCTTGGGGGAAAGTCTCGAGTCAAGGCTGTCACCTTGTTCTTGACTCCTCCGTTTAGGCTCAACTCCTAACGGAGCCAAGGGGGGTAGACCCTATTAAGTTACTAAAGATAATTACTTAGTGTTGTGATGTTAAACTGATTGAGTTACTTAGGAGTTTGCAATTTAACTATAGATGATCAAAGATGGCAAGATACAAAAGATGAACACACGAAAGCACAATGCTGAGACACAATATATATTTATAAAACAAGGAAATAACCAGTGCCTTAGAATGGATTCAAAAAATAGAAACAATGTACTTGCGCGTGCTTGGAGTGAGTGTTTTGCGATTGCCTCTTGGTATGTTTTAAGTTAAAATTGAAGTGTGAGTTGATTAAAATTAGGCAAAGGGGGGACTCCAGATATACCCTAGAGTACTTGGAGTATGTCCAAAACTAAACCTTCACGACTACCTGCAAGGAATATGTGGGCTGAAATGGAGTCTCTGGGGCTATTGTTTATAACGCACCCGTTAGGGTGTGACAGAGCTCGGCGCCCCGAGGTCACTTTTTAAAAGTTCCCGCTTCCTTTGGGTATTTTGCCACCGTGATGGTTTGATCTAGGTGTTGGATTTTCACCTGTTGGTTTGTTAATTTGGGAGAGTGAGTCCTAATTATACTAGTCACTCAAGTGCTTTTGATACAGCTTGACTGATCGGATAAACTGCAACCAAGTGCAGAGCATACACACTGGAGTCTTGTCAATTTTAGTAAGTTTTAAACTGGGTGTTCTTGTTTAAAAGAAAACCCTGCAGGAACTTCTTTCGATCCAAGTGAATCTCAATCGGGGAGTCGAGGAGGGGTTAATTTTATAATAACTGAAAAACAAATGATCAAAAGAAAATAGATACACAATTCTAGTTTTCTAATTAGTCCTACCACGAATCTCTTTCCCCTTTCGGGTCAATCGGGAAGTCGTGGGGTAAGTATTAAGATTACTTTGAAATATAAAGTATGGAATATGAAATTAATAATAAAATAAATTATACTACCCTGCAGATTAGATCAATACTAGTTTGAAAAGAAATGAGCAAAAAGCAACAAAAAGGACATCGATGCAAATCCCCCCCAGGGGGGATGGGGAATGGGCTCGAAAGAGCCTATTCAAAAATAATTTTATTAACAGCGGTTACAATATCAGAGAAGTGATATAATTCCTCTTGATCCTTATATGGATTGAAATCAAGAGACTACAAGGTGCGAAAATCAAAGGTTCTAGTCAAATGGGAGACACCTGGGGGGATTTGAACGCTCCCGAGGCCACTTTCGAACATCAGCTTCCTTTCTTTCTGTCAGACCTGATAAAAACCAGCAAGCATATTAGAATGAAATATGCCCAAAATCACTTTAAGGGTACCTTTGGATCAGCCTACCTTAACTCAAAAAAGATGAACTTAAAACTAGCTAAATAGGTGACAAAGGAACCAAGGAAAGCAAGCTCTCTCTGGGATCTTGGCTTGTTGTTTGTGCAGCCAATGAAATATGCACTGATATTGCAGAATATTAAATTTTATCATACAGCAAATTAAACTACCATAACAGCAAGCTACGAATTTTCACTAAAATGCTTGCGAAAATATGGTAATTTTAGCTCGATCTCTTAAAATTGAACTTTATGTGCAAAACAAAACTAAGATCTAGACTATGAGCTTCAAGAGGATAGATCTATGTTGAAATTACTTTTAAGATGATAGATCTAAACAAAAACAAAGCTATGAAAAGGTAATCGGGTGAAGAGTTGATCTTGAGGGAGGAAGAAGAGGAGAGAAATGCCGGTTTCCTTGAAGATCCACAGTGGAGCTTTCAGGTGGAATGTCGAGGGACTATGCTTTTGGAAGGTTTTGAAGAGAGTGAAGAAGCAAACTAGATCAGCATCCTCTCCAATGTAGGAACCTGCAGCTCAGCTGAAATCAAAGAACTTGCTAAGAAACTTGTGAGATCCGATTAGTACATACATAGAGATTCAAAATAACATGCATATAAGCTTATAGGACATGTTGAATCTAGATCTTTAAACATGCATCAAAGGAAGGAGATGGTCAATAAACTTATTGAAAAACACCTTTCCTATCAAGATTATAATAAGCCTATTATCAATCTTGACAACGGATCTACAAGCAATTAGCAAAAAAAATGAATACAGATACAGGTTACCTCAGTAAAATAATGGCAATAATCATCCACACATGTAATGGCACAATACCGTCTAGCCTCCAAAGCTTTTCTTTATTTCAAATGAAGAATTACAACAGTACAATAGCAGCAGCACCTCAATCCCAGTTCTAACCACTTGGAAGAGGAGGCTGTGCCTGGATATATACAAAACACAAGCCATCCAGCCCAGGGGGGGCGCAAATCCCAAGGAGATAGACCAAATATGCTGATGGAGAGTCCATCAATGCCTGATTTGTGTCTAACTGAGCCAGATCTGAGTCTCACTGAGTGCAATTGTCAATCGGAGAGCTGATCTGACTGACACCTCAACCTGTGGACTAAAACATCCACCAAAACTCATCCAGATGAGCCAAAACGTGTTGAGGAGAGAGGGAGGGCGAAATTCCCCATAAAGGATGCTGAAGATCAACTCTGGATCTAATTTGATCACCTCCTTTAGTCAAGGATTTGTCAAATCCAGCCAATCTACTTCAGATCTGACTGATTTCAATCAAATCGGCTGAGAATCCATTGATCTATGATTTTGGATTTGCTCCATTATTCATCAATTTATTAATTAAAATAATCAATAATTGACTTTTGGGGCTTTCTGACCTGAGTGATGGAAAATCACTCAAAACTAGGAAATAGTGGGTCCATGGGTTGACATGGTGCTCTTAGCTTGAAAATGAGCACCTAGATGACTGAAACTGATTATTTGGCCCACTTTTATTACAAAATCAATTTTTCTAATTAAACTATTAAAAAATAGCCTAAGTTTTGGAAAAATTTAATTTTAATAAAAAACACTGAAAAAACTAAAAAAATGAAAAATTGAAAAACACCTAGGGGGACTT
>LPNX010948537.1:1158358-1206703 GCA_001517045.1 Pseudotsuga menziesii
CATTTTGAAGTCCGAACAAGTTATCCTTGTCCAGTTCACCAGGCTCACTTGACAAACAACCACTAAGTACAACTTAGGTGGTAACAAGCTTTACCTTATCCACTGAAAAGCAGGATAAAAATAGTATAAAGACAGAATCTGCAGGAAGGCGCACTAACTAATCTGGGCAGTCAATAAAGTAGGCAGGATCTAACCAGAATCAGGATAAAGACGCTCCTGGGGTATATATGACAAGTGTTGACCAAGTGGTGCAAGTTGATGCCAACTATTTAGGCTAGTAGGTAGGAATTTAATAAAAAATGATTAAATATTGCTATCTTAAGTATGAAGTGGGTTTATAATATCCCATCACCCATCCCATCACCCCCCTTTAAGTCTGACTTTATGATGATATGTCTGAAATAATATAGACCTATACATGGCCCAACAACAAGGCTATGGTCACCTTTTACAATTATTCATGTCTAGAAAGCTGAGAAAAGAGGCAAAACCACATGGTGAAAATCCTCCCTCAAGAAAGGACAAGGCACAAAATTCGAACAATATGTTTTCAATATGTCTTTATCTTCACTTGAATGAGCTAACTGAACTGCTTCTGGTGAAAGACTTGATGAAGAAATTTGTAGACTCCATGATCATGCGCTAGAGTTTAGGATCCACAAGAAAGAAGATGAGAGACTCCTTGTATCTCATCATCTGATGAAGTAGGAGCATTATCTAAATGCTTCTTGCCGCTAACATACTCTTATCTGCAAGCACAATCTGAAAATGAAAAGAGATTTGTGCATACTCCTTCCCAAAGAGTACAAAAATTAAGACAATCAGTTACACAATCAGCTCCTTGTATAGCTGCAAAGTGGTGATGTGGATCACATATCTTCCTTCCAATCTGATGTAGCACCTGTTGAAAAGTTACCTAGGAAGTGTTTGTCCACTTAGCATTGCCTTGGGGTGGACAAGGACACTTTAAATGGTGACACCTAGTCATTTGTAATTAATGAAGTGAGATGTACTTTATGTTTTTAAAGCAATTTCATTAAAAGGTAAAAGTCATGGTTTATCCTAAGTTCATATTTAATTAAAGTTGAGTGAGTGATTAATTAAAAGGGGTTGCTCTCACTTTATTAAATGACATGAGGTGCACTAAATGTCATTTATTAATTAATTAATAGAGCATTTAATGAGAACCTTTCATCTAATCTAACCTTGACCATTAGATTGAAGAGGAAGGTGCCATGAAAAAAAAGGGACTAGGGCAAGGCGAACTCATCTCATTATTCACTTTTCAAAAGGAGAAATTTTGGAGAGAGGAAGAAGAGCAGAGAGGGTTTTAGAGGATTTCAAAAACCAGCAGGAGAGAGAAATTGAAAGAAGACATTTGGGCACAAAAATCGAGGAGGATTTTGGGCAAAAATTTCGAGAAGAAATTCTGTACAACAACACAAAAATCGAGGAGGATTTTGTATTGCACAGATTCGAGGAATTCGTACAACAGTACAGACAGACACAGAAACTGAGGTACGACTGCACAAAAAATCGAGGAGTATGACTGCACATAAATCGAGGAATCCATACAACATTACGGACTGCACAAAATTCGAGGAAAATCATACAATACGGATTGAACACGTTTTTCTAGGTGAAGGTACAGATTTGATTTTGTCCGTACAGGCATAATTCTGGAATGAATTTCAAGGCTGAAGTTGGCATGGATTTCGAGGAAAAAATCTTTAGTAAAGGGTTCAGATTTCGAGAAGAAAAATTGATATGTATTGTTGATTGAATTTCTGTATTTTACCTGAAGAAATAATAAATCTCTCTATCTCAGAAACACGTTTTCCCTTAGGGGTTTTATCTTGGACCATTGGTAAAAAATATTATTGTTATTTTCATGTGTGTTTGGCTGATTTAAATTTCTGAGTTTTAAATTTTTATTTGAAAAAGAAAATTTCTTAATTGTTAAATTTGAAAAAGAATTCCATGTGTTTCAGTTTAGTCAAATTTTATTAAAAATTTGTGCATACAAGGGTTTGGGCATTAAACTATGCAGAGAAGCCAACAAGCTTGAAACTGGGTTGGGATTCTCAAAAACTTTCAGCACCTTCTCATATCTGATATGAGGCTGAAAAGACTCTGATATATCTGAAATATTATCATAAGGAACAACAAAGACCAAAGGTTTAGTGTCTCCATGAGGATATGGGGCTAGAGTAGGAAAATGTTGAACAAATGGGGAAAACTGGCGAGTGTAAAAATCTGAATGATGGATGGACTTGAGATTTGAACCATAAGTGTTCAAAACAGATCCAAACATGTGTAAGATAAGTCCAATGTTTACTAAGTTCATGTATAACTAACCAGTGAAAAATAGGCAAGACTTGAAACCATTTGATATAAGTAAAACACTGCATAAGAAACCAATGAGGAATCAATTAGTGGACTTGGGGTTTGTATAGTCTTAGGAGTATTCAAAGGTATGGTAGATGTTATGGATGATGTCACAACATGCATATCAGCCTGCAAATATGCTTCTAAATCAAAATTATTATCATTTGAATGAAGTGAGGAAGAGCTGCTCAAAGATAAGTCAGGATCTAGTGAAAAATCACAATCATTGGGAGATGAATCTAGGAGAGTGATAGGTGGATTATTTAAGAAAGACTCTGGGATTTTCGATTCTGATATATTAGAATGTAAATCTATATCAAAGATGTGAGGAAAGGATTTTACTCTGGCACTGAAGGCATAGTTTATATCACCTTGGAACTGCGCACTATGACAGTGTTCTGAGAATTCAACAGGCTTCTCTAGCTCATCTAGAACTTCAATGTTATGCTTCTCAAGTAGCTGAGACATGATGTCCATCTTCTTCTTGAAATTTCTTCTTAGGATGAAATCCCTTGCTGAAATAAGAACACTTGGATGTGCTCCCTTTCTTCTTGACTTTCTTCATTGAACCTTCATTAGTAGGCTTCAAACTTTCATCTTCAATTTCTGACTTTGGCTGCTTCTCTTTCAAAATTTGCTTCTTTTTTGATCTTGCATTCTTGCTTCTTTGAACTACAAGATGTCATGTCCCTAATTAAATAACTTCCAAATAAGACTACTTGCAAATAATGTTCCACCAACCTACTTGTTCCCTAGGTTGAGATGGAGACATAAATTTTGTAATAAGGGGCTATGGGACTCAAAAGGACTTTAGTTTACCATACTAACATTTAAATGGGTCACATAAATGATAAATGCTAAGAAAATAAGGTGGCATGGGTTCATGAAGACACTTGGAAGCTTGTGGAGCCTTTGGATGACTAGATTCCTCACACACTTAGCATGATCTTCATCCAAATTCGTTCACATGGGTAATGTAACGTTATTGGAGGGTGATGTGGTGTCAAATAGCATATAATGAGCCAAGTAATTCGAATTGGTAAAGGAGAGTAACTCCCATGGAAGAGGAAGAGACTAGAAAACAATGTGTGCCACTTGAAAGGAGATTCCCATGCACTCTATGACAACAAATGATGAAAGATTCTATGTCAAGTATGACAAATTCAGACCTGAATGCATACATATGACAAATATGACATGACAAGGCTAAAAATAGCCACCAAGAGGTCGAATTTCAGAGTTAGAGGCAACCATTCGAATTGGGGAAAGAATTGGAGCATGAAGAGGAAGACAAGTGTCATGAGAGTTACTAAACCACTAAGATGAGTTGGAGGAAGCCCATGGAGGGAAATTCGACCTTAAGAGGCCTCATGAAGTTAATAAAAGGATATCATGAGGAAGTAGAATGGCTTTTGATCATTTGTTAATTGGCCTTTGGCATTTCGAAGAGCTTTTGCTTGTCCATTGCACAGTGAGTGTTCACTCTCCCTGCTTGTGAACCAATTTAGAGGTAGTTGGATTCCTTTCCAAGTTGGTTAATGGAGAGGCCATTCAGACCTCTCATTGGAGCTTAATGAAGGAGTTTTAGTTGTAGGTTCCTTGGAGGAGTAAAAACCTGTGCATGAGACTCCTTATCTCTCCAGGAGGCCTAGACCATCACTCCTAGAAAGTTTCAGTAGTAACAGACAATTCCTCCCTCAAAAACGTCAAGATCATCAAAAGGAGGGCACTCTTTTAGCTGGGCGTCAACTTCAGGATAGGAGCACTATTTTCTTATCTTTCCGATATAATTTGCATGCATCTTATCTATTGGCAGACTATCATAATTATTATCAGTGGTATGTGTATCTCTTCTTACTAAAAGTCTTTGCCATATTATCTCTCCAGATTAGCAATTTTTTAGGGCCATTTGGCACGACTCTTTTGCATGCACATTTTATTCATCTTTCTAGCACAATTTGAGTATCTGAACAACAAACATATTACCAAAGTACAATAGAATATCGGTTGGGATAATACAGTGGTATCAGAGCATGTTCCTTGCCAGTTGTGGGCTTGAATGTAATGTCCTCATCTGATTAGGCATTGAGGACCAAAACTGCTAACCTATGTGATTCCTGTGGGTTCGAGCAGTTACTGATAGTTCGAGAATCAACTAAAGACTGATGCCATCTACAGAAAATCTAGGGCATCAATATGATATCACCATTAGGTCAAAGAGGGCCACCGGGGCCAAAGGCCACCGTCATGCATGACATCTAAACAGTATTTAATGATGCATGCACCCATTTAAGTCTCCATGCGCATGCATGCAAGTCAACTGCACATTAGAAATTAAAGTGACCTAAGTAGGTCAAAAGTTAGGGTTTGCGCAGTTGAAAATTATAAAAGGAAGATAAAGTGAAAGGAGACTTTACTTTTGATTATTATTGATTTTGGAGCTCTTGAGTAGCAGCACAGTGTGTGGCCACAACAGTTGGGGTTGGAGACGGCGTCTTCGACTAACGGGGTTTCGGCAGTGAGATATCTGCCCTAGTCTCATCCAGGGTAAGCCATTCAGGTTCACCATCCGCTCTTCAATTTATTCACAGTTATCGAGTATCCATTAGAGATTGTTTGTAGGGGCACGTGTGCAGCCGTAAGGGGTTTTTCAGCTAGGAAACCCAAATCATTCGTTGGGTATTCAGATCTTAGTTTACCTTCGAAACCCAGGCACCATTCTCATCATCATATTATACTCCAGTACCCGGGTGATTATCAGATCTGGTTTTGCTCATTCTGAACAGTTATCATCCATTTCGGGATTAGGGGGGGCGTGAGCAGCTGGACCTCCAGAACAATTCGCTAGCCTGCCTAGAGACCTTAGAATTTTCGCATGTACTAGGCATTTTCTCCGGCACGAGAAGACTATCAATCCTGCAAATTCTTAGCTTCATCGGACACCTCCTTCACTGAAAACGTCACCCTTAGCTGGCAAAAAGATGTACTCAATGCAATCAACAGATTATCTGCGAAACCAGAAATAGGTAACAACAGTACACCTCCCTCACCGATAGATCGAGGATCTACAAGCAGTAGTGGAAAGGTTGCGTACACCAATATACAGAATACACCGCACATATATAGCAGACCTTCCAACAGGCCTACTATGCCTGACTTCTTGGCAGATGCAGTAGGTGGTCCAGTCATGCAGGTAGAGCCTAGCGAACCTTTTGGGGCTTATTTGCAGGAATACAGGGACTTAGGGGACGAGTTTCATGCTGCCATGTCTTTTTCGGATTTTTGCAACATGAAGAGAAGGAACAGGCCCAGGAATTTCAATAAGGGATTCAATCACAACTATGAGTTGCAGAAGACATTGGGCAGGTTGACCATCCCAAACTTTGATGGAACTCGCGGAGGTTCAGCGAGGATATGGGTTCAAAAGTTGGATACCTATTTCTAACTCAATCCCATGACAGAGACAAATGCCATTAAATTGGCTACACTCCACCTGGACGGAGAGGCTCACGAGTGGTGGTACCACGGATTGGTGACATTGGGTCACAACATCATACACTCCTACGGTGAGTTCACTCAGAAGCTCATGGAGCGGTTTGACAGGAAGGATCCAGAGATACATTTCAGGGAGTTGGCTCAACTCAAATAGACAGGTAGTGCATAAGCCTTCATCTCAGAATTCTAGAGGATAGCAGTCATGGTAACAGATGTGTCAGAGATCAGGTTGACTATGTTATTCATTGAGGCCCTAACAGAGCCACTACGGGGATGGGTGAACGCCTACAAACCCCCCACTCTGCAGGATGCCATTAGCAGAGCCAGAGATCTACAGGATTCAGTCCCAAAGAACATGTTCCCGCTCAAAACCAACTTTCCTATTAGGGACAAGGACAAGAAACCTTTCCAACAGGATGTTCCCAAGAAAACATGGTTAGACGAAGACACTAGAAAAGACTTGAGGAGGAAGAAACTATGTTTCACTTGTCAGGAACCGTGGGTGCCAGGACACAGGTGTGCAGGGAAGGCGAAGGCTCACTACATCGAAGTGTATTCGGACAGTGATGAGGAGGACTATGAGCAGGAAGCCACATAAAAACTACAGGCAGCTGAGGAAGAGTTACTCCAGGGTGATACACCAGAGGGAGTCATTGCTACATTATCTGGAGTACCAAAATTCCATACTCTCAGGGTCAGAGTAGTACAGGGTCATAGAGTAGGAGTATTGATTGATGGGGGAGCAACCCACAATTTCATTGACTCCGCTTGGGTAGCCAAGAGAGGTATTCAGACCGAAAAGTTTGAAGGATTCACTGTAGCACTAGCCGGGAACTCCAGCATGGAGTGCAAATACTGGATTCCAAAATTGAATGTCAGATTAGGTAACTACCAGATGACAGATTCATTCTATGTAGTAGATGTATCCGATACTCATGTAGTATTGGGTGTTCAGTGGCTTTATTCAATAGGGAAATACACTACAGACTACTGAGCAATGGAAATGGAATTCTAGGGGCCAGACGACAAACGGGTAGTTTTGAGGGGCATGAACATGTATCCACCAAAACCGGTCTCGTCACAAAGAATGGAGGCAGTACTTAGACATGATGATATAGAATGGGCTGTAGAATGTTTTGTCACCTTTAGGAAACCCCCAGAAACCAGCACACAACACCCAAGTGACATCCAGGCCTTGTTACAGAAGCACGAAAAGGTATTTCGGGACCTTCCATCAGGTAGACCGCTAGACCGAGGCTTTGAACACATTATTGAGCTAGAGGAGGGGACACAGACAGTCATCACCACTCCTTATCGGCATCCCAAAAGATACAAGGATGAGATCGAGAAAACGATCAAAGAATTGCTGGAGCTTGGATACATTCGGCCTAGTTCTAGCCCTTTCGCATCTTCTGTGGTCTTGGTCAAGAAGAAGGATGGTACACTGCAAATGTGCATCGATTATCGAGCACTCAACAAAAAGACCATTAAGAACAGGTATTCCATCCCTAGAATTGATGAACTCATGGACGAACTACAGGGTGCCAAATACTTTTCCAAGATTGATCTTTGCTCGGCGTACCATCAGATCCGAGTAAGGGACCAAGACATCTCCAAAACCGCTTTTCGTTGTCACTATGGTCACTATGAGTTTTTGGTCATGTCTTTTGGACTTACCAATGCTCTAGCCACTTATCATTCATGCATGAACCATACCTTTAGAGTTCAGCTGCTAAAGTTTTTGCTAGTATTCTTTGATGACATCCTGATTTACAGCAAAACATGGGAGGAGCATCTGAAACACCTGGACGAAGTACTGAGCATTCTAGAAGAACACTCGCTTTACGCGAAAATGTCCAAGTGTGAATTTGGCATGAAGGAAATGTTGTACCTAGGGCACACAATCAGTGACAAAGGAGTACAGGTTGACATGGAGAAAATCCGAGCTATCAGAGATTGGCCCGCGCCAAAAACAGTCACAGAATTGAGAGGTTTCTTACGTCTGTGCACTTATTACCGAAGGTATGTTAAGGGATTCTCCCAATTTGCAGCACCCCTCACAGATCTCACAAAGAAGGGAGCATTCAGCTGGACAGAACTAGCACAGAAAACTTTCGAGGAGATGAAAATCATTATGAGTTCTTGTCCAGTTTTAGCATTACCGGACTTCTCACAACCATTTGTAGTAGAATGTGATGCCTCAGGGGAAGGGCTAGGAGCAGTATTGATGCAAAATCATCACCCTATTGCATTTGAGAGCCGTAAACTAAAGAACTACGAGCGCCACTACTCCATATATGACAAAGAAATGCTAGCCATATTACATGCTCTCACGAAGTTTAGACAGTACCTGGTGGGCAGTAAGTTCAAAATCAAAACAGATCATAACAGCCTCAAGTATTTCTTAGAGCAGAAGGAACTGAATGAGCGCCAACAGAAATGGGTCAGCAAAGTACAAGCCTATGATTTCGAGATCGAGTATGTAAAAGGTAAGAATAATGTAGTAGCTGATGCATTATCCATGCGACCCGCCTCACTATCTCTCATGAGTATATCCACAGATTGGAGGGCACTTCTCTTAGTCGAATACTTCAAAAATAAATTCGCTTGCGAATTATTGGATGGACAAATTCAGGATGACAGGTACAAGATTGTCGATGACATCATCTATTACAAGAATAGGATATACCTCGTCCCAGAATCCACTTTGAGGAAAAAGATCATACAGGTAGCATATGACTCTCCATTATCAGGGCATCGGGGTTTCTTGAAGACCTATAGACAGATCCGAGAGAGGTTCTCATGGAAGGGCCTCAAGGGGGAAGTTATGCAGCACGTACGGGAATACCATATGTCAGCAGAACAAGATTGAGAACATCTGTCCAGTAGGGTTGCTTCAGCCACTACCAATTAGCTGATTTGGGGTTCGTGCTGCTGGGATATCATCGGAAGCAGAAGATACCAGGTCATCTTCGATTCAGTTCTTGATGCATGCATATTCTCTCAGGAGCCTTCTAGCCAGCTTATCAGTGGTAAGTGTTCATTCTATCGTACAAACCCTAACCCTAATTTTAGCTATAAAATAGGGAATTTTGCCTGGCAGTTTGCATGCCCGGCTGTTTAAGTATATTTGCATAGAATTAGAAAATATTGGGATTTGGGATATTACATTGAACATGAAAAGTAAATGAGTTCGAAAGAAGATACTTTTGTAACTTATAGAAGGAGGAAGGGTAGATACACAAAAGGATCTAGAATTTGAAGATATTTAGTTGGAGGATACAAATTCAGACATGGACACAATAGGAGTACACTTTGATAGAGGAAAGGGAACATGGGAAGAGGAAGACAGGTTGGAATTTCGTAACTTAGTTAGTGCATTAAATGACCTAGCTAAAGGGCAGAAGGAAGTATTGCATGCCATAAACAGGTTGGCTTTTAAGCCAGAACCGGGTCAGAACAGTCTACCTCTTTCACCAGTGGATAGAGGATCTACCAGTAGTAGCAGGAAATATGCATACACCAATATACAAAACACTCCTCACATATACAACAAACCATCCAGACCTACTATGCCTCACTCTCTGGAGAATGCCGTTGCAAGACCAGTCATGCCAACAGAGCCTAGTGAGCCATTTGGGGCTTATTTACAGGAATACAGGGATTTGGGAAATGAGTTCCATTCAACTATGTCATTCTCAGACTTGTGCAATATGAAAAGCAGGAACCGACCAAGGAATTTTAATAGAGGGTTTACCTAGAATTATGAATTGTAGAAAACTGTGGGCAGGTTGACCATTCCTAATTTTGAAGGGACTCGCGGGTGTTCTGAGAGAATATGGGTCCAGAAGTTGGATACTTACTTCCAACTCAACCCTTTGACAGAGGCAGATGCCATTAAATTGGCTACCTTACATCTGGACGGAGAGGTTCATGAGTGGTGGTACCATGGGTTAGTGATGCTGGGTCACAACACCATCAGTTCTTTTAGTGATTTCACTTGGAGGTTCATGGAGCGGTTTGACAAAAGGGATCCAGAGACACATTTTAGAGAGTTGGCACAACTCAAACAGACAGGCGTCGCTGAGGCATTTATCTCAGAGTTTCAAAGAGTAGTCGTTTTGGTAACATATGTGTCCGAGAGCCGGTTGGTTATGTTATTTACAGAAGCTTTGACAGAACCTTTACGTGGGTGGGTGAAAGCCTACAAGCCATCCACTCTACAGGATGCGATCGACAGAACCTGAGATCTACAAGATTCACTCCCTAAGAACAGGTTTTCGACTAAAACAAATTTACCAATAAAAGACAAGGACAGTAAACCTTTTCAACAGGAATGGCCAAAGAAGACTTGGTTGGAAGACAACACGAGGAAGGATCTGAGAAGGAAAAAATTGTCAGGAACCATGGATTCCAGGTCACAGGTGCGCAGGGAAAGCAAAGGCCCACTATATAGAAGTCTATTCAAATAGTGAAGGGGATGAATCAAAACATGAAACAATTGAGGAATTGATGGTAGTAGAGGAGTTTCTTCAGGGAGAATCATTGGGGGGAGTCATTGCTACATTATTCAGAGTACCCAAGTTTCATACTCTCAGGGTCAGGGGAGTAGTACAGGGCCACAAGGTAGGTGTGTTAATTGACGAGGGGGGAACCCACAATTTCATTGATGCAGCATGGGTGGCTAAGCAAGGTATTCATACAGAGAAATTTGAAGGATTCACAGTAGTGGTAGCAAGTAATAATAGCATGGAATGCAACCATTGGATTCCCAAACTAAATGTCACACTAGGGAACTACAATATGACCGACTCATTCCAAGTGGTGAATGTAGCTGATACAAATGTAGTATGAGGGGTTCAATGGCTTTACTCTATAGGGAAATATACTACGGATTACATGCAATGTAAATGGAATTCCAGTGACAGGATGGAAAACAGGTAGTCTTGAGGGGCATGAACACTTATCCCCCCAAACCAATATCATCACAAACAATGGAGGCCGTACTCAGACAGGGAGACATAGAATGGTCAGTCGAATACCTCTAGATAACAACACCCAACATCCAGCCGATATACAGGCATTATTACAAAAACATGGGAAGGTATTCAAAGATCTCCCAGCAGGTCAACCGCCTGACAAAGGGTTCGAGCACATTATTGAGTTAGAGGAGGGGACACAGGAAGTCATCACCACTCCGTACATGCATCCCAAAAGGTACAAAGATGAGATAGAGAAAACAATCAAGGAATTGCTGGAACTAGGTTACATCTGCCCGAGTTCTAGTCCATTTGCATCATCGGTGGTTTTGGTAAAAAAGAAAGATGGCACCTTACGGATGTGTATTGATTATAGAGCCCTCAACAAGAAAACCATAAAAAACAGGTATCCCATCCCCAGGATTGATGAATTAATGGATGAGTTACAAGGGGCAAAATACTTCTAAAAAATTGATCTTCGATCAGGGTATCATCAGATCCGAGTAAGGGATCAAGATATTTCGAAAACAACCTTCCATTGCCACTATGGTCATAATGAGTTCTTAGTCATGCCTTTCGGACTCACCAACACCCTGACAACTTTCCAATCTTGCATGAACCACAACTTTAAGGCTCAGTTGCATAAATTTTTACTTGTGTTCTTTGATGACATTTTGATTTACAGTAAAACTTGGGAGGAGCGTTTGAGACACCTAGATGAGGTACTGAGAATTCTGGAAGAACAATCTCTTTAAGCAAAAATGTCTAAATGTGAGTTTGGTATGCAGGAGATGTTATATCTAGGGCATATAATAAGCATAGATGGAGTATAGGTTCACATGGAAAATATTAGAGCTATCTTGGATTGGCCTACACCAAAAAAAGTAATAGAACTGAAGGGATTTTTAGGCCTTTGCACATATTACAGGAGATACGTAAAGGGGTTTTCTCAATTTACCACACCACTCACTGATCTTACAAAGAAAGGGGCATTCAGCTGGATAGAAGTACCTTTGAAAAAATGAAAAAAATCATGAGTTCTTGTCCAGTTTTGGCACTACCAGGTTTCTCACAGCCATTAATAGTTGAGTGTGATGCTTCAGGAGAGGGACTAGGGGCGGTATGGATGCAAAACCATCACCCGATTGCATTTGAAAGCCAAAAACTTAAAGATTATGAACACCAATACTCTATATATGATAAGTAAATGCTAGCAATCTTACACGCTTTAACAAAATTCGAACATTATTTGGTGGGAAGCAGGTTTAAAATTAAGACAGATCACAACAACCTCAAATACTTCTTAGAGCAGAAAGAGTTGAATGAGTGTCAACAAAAATGGGTCAGCAAGGTATAGGCATACGACTTTTAAATAGAATATGTTAAGGGAAAGAACAATGTAGTTGATGCTTTATCAAGGCGAGCAACCTCATTATCACACATTAGTATATCTACTCATTGGAGATCTCTTCTCTTGGTGGAATATTCCAAAAATATTTTTTCTTGTGAATTGTTAGACGAACAAATACAGGATGACAGGTACAGGGTAATCGACGACATCATTTACTACAAGAATCGGATATGCCTCGTTCCAGAGTCAGCGTTAAAGAAAAAGATTATACAAGCATCGCATGATTCACCACTATTAGGGCATCGGGGGTTCTTGAAAACTTATAGACAAATTAGAGAGGTTCTCATCGAAAGGCCTCAAGGAGGATGCAATACAACATGTTCAAGAATGCAGTATGTGCCAACATAATAAAATCGAACACACTCATCCGGTAGGGTTACTTCAACCATTACCTATACAGGAGGAGAAATGGGAGAGCATCTTGATGGACTTCATTACGGGTTTACCCAAGGTACAGGGACAAGATTGCTTATACGTGGTAGTAGATCGGTTGACAAATTTTCCCACTTCTTTGCTATTTCTTCAGATTATTAAGCATCGCAGGTAGCGGACTTGTTTTTTAGAGAAGTTTCCAGACTTCATGGACTAACCTAAAACCATTGTTAGTGATCGTGACAATAAATTCACCAGTGCCTTTTGGCAGGAGCTGTTCAAATTAGTGGGGATAGAATTAGCTACTAGCACAAGTTATCATCCGCAGAGTGACGAGCAGACAGAGATAGTCAACAAATGGATTGAGGGATATTTGAGAAATTATGTAGCAAGGCAACAAAGGACATGGATTAAATGGTTACACCTAGGGGAGTACTGTTATAATACTACTCACAATACGTCTATTAAGATGACTCCTTTCAAAGCTTTATATGGCTATGAGGCACTAAACTTTGCAGATTTAGTCTTCGGGGACAACAGAGCACCTAAGGCAAAAGATTGGGTATAGGACAGTCAGGATATTTTTAAAGCTCTAAAAGAAAACCTACAGGCAACTCAAAACCAACAGAAGTGTAGTTTTGAGGTAGGAGACCTGGTATATTTACGGCTACAACCTTACAGACAATCTTCACTCAAGAAAAAAGGGGTGGAAAAGCTAAAACCCCTCTTTTATGGTCCTTACAAAGTAGTCAGGAAGGTTGGAGAGGTGGCTTATGAATTAGAACTTCCAGGGGAAAGCAAAATTCATAATGTATTTCATGTATCGAACCTCAAGAAAATAGTGGGGCAACACATTGCTCCATCCACCGAATTACCTCCCTTAGATGATGAAGGGCTTATGGCACTGATTCCAGAGAGAATTCTACAGGTTCAAGAAAAGAAACTCCGAAACAGGGCAATTTGAGAATACTTGGTAAAATAGAAAGAATTACCTATGGAAGACGCCACATTGGAGGAAGAACAGGTATTGCAACATCCTAGTTTGTAGTTGCTTGAGGACAAGCAATTTCAAGCGGGGAGGACTGTAATGTCCTCTTCTACTTAAGCACCAAAAACACCCGCTAACCTATTTAATTCTCATAGGTTCGAGCGGGTACTACATGAAAAGGGAATTGTCTGAGGACATTTGATACCTGGAGCATATCAGAGCATTCATTCAGTATTAAGTCATCAATATGGTAAAGAAAGCCTTATTTCTTTAGGCTTAAAGTCAATGAGAAATTAGAATTGCATGCATGCAAAAAGTAAAGCACACACCCTAAAAGCGACATCCAAACCCTAAAAGTACATGCTAAGCTATATAAGAAGGGTCATTGAACCAAAAGGATTATCTATGATTATTTATTGAGTTTGGTTTCTAGAGCAGTAGCAGCAGGTGCCGGGGCATCGAGTTGGGGTTGGGGATGAAGCTCTTCAGCTAGCAAGGGGTTTCGGCAGTGAAATCTATCTGCCCTAATCACTTCAGGATAGATCATCCAGGTCTATCATCAGTTATTCACCATATTCATTCTGCTTTAGTGATCCAACACAAAGAGAGATTTATTGCAGGTTCACATTTTGCAGCTGGGGAACAACTGGAAATCCTCAGAATAATTTGCTGGAACTCAGGATCTCAGTCTTTCCTCCGCATGTCATCATTGTCTTTCTCAACAGACTCACCACACTGTACTGGGTGATTATCAGTCCATAGTTTGCGTATCCGGAGCAGTTGGCAACAAAAACATGAGAGAGGGGGATGCCACCTTCTTTGTGGCAGAACAATTCGCTAGGTGCCTTGGAGGAGTCAAAACCTGTGCATGAGACTCCTTATCTCTTCGGGAGGCCTAGACCATCACTCCTAGAAAGTTTCAGCAGTAACAGACAATTCCTCCCTCAAAAACGCCAAGATCATCAGAAGGAGGGCACTCTTTTAGCTGGCGTCAACTTCAGGAGAGGAGCACTATTTTCTTAACTTTTCGGTATAACCTGCAAGTATCTTATATATTGGAAGACTATCAACATTATTATCAGTGGTATGTGTATCTCTTCTTACTAAAAGTCTTTGCCTTATTATCTCTCCAAATTAGCTATTTTTTAGGGCCATTTGGCATGACACTTTTGCATGCACATTTTATTCATCTTTCTAGCACAGTTTGAGTATCTGAACAACAAACATATTACCAAAGTACAATAGAATATCAGCTGGGATATTACAGAGGGTCATACTGCATGTGGAAAGCCAAAAGTGTCATCTACCCTTGGGGGTTTTAACATCAATTTCCTAGTGTTTTTGTCCTTCTTTCCCTATGGCCAAAAGCATGTTGCTGAAGCAATTGGAAAGTGTATGAGCATTCATATTATGCATTAGGTTATCCTAATAGACCTCAAGCTCTTCCATATAGAACTTGAAGTCATTTGGGTGCGTTTGGGCCCACTGGGGTTTCACTAGTCTAAGGCTAGAAGTTGGCCAAAGTTGTGCAAACTTGAGTAACATGTCAAAATGAATTTTTGATTCAACCATTGAGTGTCTAAGGTCTGTTAGTATGTTTTAAATCCCATAGGATCCCTCCATAATAATTTTGGAAAGGTTTGGTGGTGTTAGGAATCAAACCAAGGACTAGTTGACCACATTTTCCTAGTAAATTTGCATTGTTTCTCTTTAACCCCAAACAAGGTTGCAGAGGTCTAAAGTCAGATACAAAGTGTCCACAAACCACCTTGGAATGTTTTAAGATTCACCATACCATTTCCTTTCAAATTCAGGACCATTTGGAGAATGTTGGAACCCCCTAGAATCATCACTAGTCAAGCTTGAATTTGCCCAATTTGTAATTTTCTCCAAAAATTCCAAAAAGGGACATTACATAAGAGCAAGATCCTTTCCATTGGAGGATCTACGAGCACCCATTTGGATCAATTTATCTTGCTCCTTTGTCAGTGAATCAAAGAATGTACTCAAAGAAGGCATTTTCCAATTTGAAATAGCAAGCCTAGTAGCATGAAAAGTAGACACAAAAGCCGAGTATTCAGGAGCCAATTTTGATAGGATGGAAGGGATCAATTGATCTTCCTTTTTCTCAATCCCACATGGCTTGAGCAATAGAACAAGTTAGACTTGAATTTAGTGAAGAATCCCTCAATGGATTCGAAACTGCTTGGGCTCAATGAAAATAACTCATTCTCCAGTTGATACGCTCTTATCTCATCTTGAACTCCAAAGAGAGACTCAAGTTTGGTCCATACTTGGTTTGGAGTGGTCAAACCATCTAGATGAAAGAGTAGATCAAGATAAATAGAGAGGCAAAGCAATCCATAGGCTTCATCCAACCTATTATGCCATTTAGCTTTCTCAACAACAGAATTTGGTTCATTTTCTAAAGCCATAGAAACTCTGTAGAGTCCCTTACTGCACAACAGAATGCCAATTTTGGTTTTCCATTCATGATAGTTGAAGGGAGTCAGGATCATAGCTAAAGAAGAATCCATGCTGAGATGTTGATGCGCTCAAGAAGATACTCTCTGCAACCTGCACAAATAAAACTAGGAGAAAAATTGAAAATCTTGTAGGCTCAATAGAAGCTCTTCTTCAGAGAGGGATAGGAGACGGGATGCGCTCTGATAGAGAGAACCTATAGCTCTTCAACTTTGTAGAACTTGATAACCCTTGCGCTCTGATACCATGTAGAAATAACTGCTCTGATGCTATGAAGAAATAGAGCCTTAATGCTAAGAAGAAGGACAGGTTGTAGATCTAGCTACAAAGATAATTCTCACAAACATGCACAAGGAAAATAGAGAGATGAATAGTAAGACTGGATACTAGAGAAGTGAAGAATGATCCAATATCTTTCCATGTATTATTGATCAACTTAGTGTACATAAATAATACATCCTTCTTAGGTAAATTCGAGTTGCTTAGGAGACAACTCATGCTAGCTCATAAAGCAGACTTACCAAATATGATAAACCCCCATAGGTGGCTAAAACACTTTCTAAATCTGTCAAGGACCTCACGAATTGGCTGAACCATGAGTGAGTTGTCATAAGTGATGGAAAAAGATGTTAATCATGGAACATGGAGAGAAACTAATGGAGGATGGGTTGGAAACAAAAGATAACAGTTTCCTAGTTGACTAGCTTTACCTTATCCACTGAAAAGCAGGATAAAAGCAGTAAAAAGACAAAATATGCAGGAAGGCTCACTTGATAATCTGGGCAGTCAATAAAGTGGGCGGGATTTAACCAGAATCAGGATAAAGGCGCTCTTGGGGTATATATGGCAAGTGTTGACCAAGTGGTGCAAGTGGATGCCAACTATCTAGGCTAGTAGGTAGGAAACTAATAAAAAAAGATTAAATATTGCTATCCTACGTATGAAGTGGGTTTATAATATCCCAACACGTAATTGCTATGTACATGAGAAAGCTTTGCGTATTTGTGTTTAATGTTTTAGATTCACACACACACACACACACACACATATATTTTTTATTATTATTATCAAAATTTGAATATTTTATGTATTTTTTGGTTGGCCTTTTTTTTATAATTACTGGTTCAGGTATAGTTCTGACCGGTTTCCAGTTTTTGGGTTCCACCAGTTCGGTGACCAGTTTGATTCTGATAACATTGGATTTAAGAAGACTTATTAAATGAGAAAAATAAAATTGCTAATAGTCAATGGGGTCTAGCATGGGTGGTTAAAGCGGGGTGTTGTTATCCTCCCAACCCAGGTCCGTTTCCCACTAGTGTCATGCTTGCCCCTAATGGGCTGATTTGCCTCTGCAAGGAACCATTTTATGTGGTTGGGGCCAGCTTTGATTCCTGGGCAATTTTGGCAGAATAGATTCCCCCAATCATGGCTGCTTAAGCCTTAGCCATGATTCACCTTTACAAGTTTATGGGTGCAATTCCCGCTATTGGCTGAAGCATTTTGAAAAAAAAAAATGCCATAATATTTACTCAGGTTTTCAGTTTTTTGTTTTTAATCTCATATTTCACATTAGGTCTCCTCTGTTTTCTGACACCCTTGCATATTTGTGTTTTGCAGATGTACTTAAACTGTCCTGGTGGAAGCATATACTCAATTTTAGCTATTTATGACTGTATGTCATGGGTAAGGCTGCAGTTTGAAAAAGTATATAGAACATAGATTATTTTTCATCTTGGAAAGTCTTTAACCATTTTTTTATGATTTAGCAAATCACTTGTGCTCTAATGCTGCTTTATATTCGCATTTAGGTTATGTGCAGTTTTGCTTTCATCGGTCTCCTCTACTACCACCTCTGCTTCCGATATGGTCATTGGATCTTCCTCTTCCTCCTCTTATTCTGCACCTAGTTGTGGTGATGATTAGCTTGTAGGAATCGCTTTGGCACTCCCACAACTTGTCATGATTGGATTGTGCTTTTCAGTTCCATTGATCTACTTTTTTGGTAATTTGTGGACATTAACAAAAATTTTCTTATCTAATCTTTATCTGATATTCTATTGTTTGCCATCTGTCTCTTATTGGTGGCATCCCCTTTGGGTCCTGGTATCCACTTTATAGCCAACATATCTGCAACTGCATTGACTTTCCCTTTGACATTCATGCTTTGGAAGGTATCTACAGTCTGCTTATTTTCACTCCAATTGCTGCTGACCTTTGGGATCCAGAATTCTTGATCTTGTCTATGACTAGCTTGGAATCACCCTATAGTATCATCTCTGTTAATTCTAGTTCCATAGCTTCTCTAAGACTTCCTTTTTGCTGCTGGTGATTCCTCAAAGTTGTTTGATGCTTCCTGTATATTCTCTGTGAAAGCATATGATAGTTCGTCTGTGTTTTTGTGAATTATTCAGTCTATCTAGCATGGGAAGATTTGAGATTATATTCCTTTCCTTTTATAGGAGACCATTTGGTTCTCCTGCTTTGTAATGACATCATTGTACTCAGCAGTCCTGTTGACCTGCTAAGGTTATCATGGTTTTATTCAATCCATTATCAGAGCAAACAGTAAAAAGTATATAATTTGTCTATGTACACAATCAAAATATAGCTCATAAAAAACTCTTTGATCGGGCAATTGTTTGGAAAATAAGTTGTTTCTTATAATATTGGTATTTGTTTTAATTTTTAACACAAATTTAACTTCATACACATTCTCTTTGATAGGTAAGCATTCATTTTGCAACAGCAGGACTGCTCCAAGAAATATCTTTTTAGCATCATTGACCTGATTCATGGCTTGCTGAAATATTGGTTTGTTGGAATGTACAAAAACACCAATCCATTACTGTAAATGTGTCTTGGGTTTGAGCATATATGATCACTAAATTTTGTGTATAGACCTGTCATTGTTGTTGATCTCTTCTTGAAATAACTGGTGAATAAGCAATAGAATGAGTCGAACCTTATAATTTAAAAATGATCTCTGGTTAACGCCAATAAATTGTGCCCTGAGTTACATTGATCCTTTAAATTTGGAGCAGTCTTTCATTATCTCTGCGCACAAGTTTTTCAAGTGAGGTTGAGAA
This sequence comes from Pseudotsuga menziesii, assembly GCA_001517045.1. Taxonomy (NCBI): domain Eukaryota; kingdom Viridiplantae; phylum Streptophyta; class Pinopsida; order Pinales; family Pinaceae; genus Pseudotsuga; species Pseudotsuga menziesii. Next base: position 1,177,562 of record LPNX010948537.1, read on the forward strand.
TGGACTTTAAATTTGGAATGGTATTTTCCACACCATAATCCCAAAATTTGCTCTTCATGATAATGATATGTATTTTTAGCATGATTATCAAAAATATGGTCTAGCTGAAGTTTTATTGTTCCATGCATATTAACTTAGTTTCTGTATGTTCAAGTTTACATTTCATTTCGCTAAAAAATTAACTAATCTCAAACCTAAGCCACAGAGATTTATGTTGTAAAAAATCTTATATAGTTTAGAAATGTAGTTTATCACCTATCTAGTGTTAAGGTATATAATAATTTTTCATTTTTACCATTAGTGTCATCGTTCATGGCTTCCTGAAATATCAGTCTGTTGGAATTCACAAAAGCACCAATGCATTGCTGTCACTGTCTCTTTTGTTTGAGGGTCTCTTTTGTTTGAGGCATATATGAGCACTAAATTTTGTATAATAGATCTGTAAATGTTGTTGATCTCCTCTTGAAATAACTGGTGAACAAACTGTAGAAAGAGTCGAGCCTTATAATTAAAAAAAGGATCTTAGGTAAGGACAATATATTGAAACCCAAGTTACTTTGATCATTTAAAACTTTGCTCATCTCTGAGTACAATTTTTTCAAGTGAGGTTGAGAATGGACTTCAAATTTGGACTGCTATTTTCCAAATCATAATTTCAGAATTTGCTCAAATTTGCTCTCCATGATAAAAATATGCATGTAGCATGCTTTTCAAAAATATGCTTTACGAGGAGTTTTAACAATGCATATTAACTTAGTTTCTGTATGGACAGAAAATAAAATAAATTTCAAGTTTACATTTCATTGTACGCAAAAATTAAATGATAGCAAAATTAAGACACAGAAAGATACATCGGTTTAGCAATAAAGGACTTATAACTTATGTTATAGTTTATCAATGTACTTATAGTAATGTTCTATGTTGTTATTTTCGGAATGCATGTACATTATATACCTACAAAAAATATAAATGAAAATATTTCCCAGCTCCCAAATTATTCTATGAAGTCAGATTATGATGTTTTCATTTGTCCTATAACATGTGTCCAACTGACTATTGTAATTCAATGGCTAGTTGAAAAACATGACTCTTTTTCTTGTTTGAATAATATTTTACCATTATCCATATTTCTAATGATTAAGTGTGTAAGTCTAAATATTGCAGATTAAGCCAAAGGTGGGTACAGTATGTTTTGGGGTTGCTGCCAGCCAGGCTGCACTGCTTCTTGCTGGTGGAGAGAAAGGGATGCGTTATGCAATGCCAAATTCTCGGATCATGATACATCAGCCTCAGGGTGGTTGTGGGGTATTTTTTGATGGCACAAATTCTTTTATTTTTTATTTTTATCAAGCATTCATTGGCTTTGCAATTGTCTCTATTTAATTTGTAGAAACTTCTTTGTAATGATTATTGGATGCACTTGAAGTTCAGCTGGATCTTTACTTTCTATCCTTCCTTCTGACAGGGTACCATTGAGGATGTATGGCGGCAGGTGAATGAACTTGTATCATCTCGTGATGTGAGTCCTCTGTTCTTGCATAGTAATTTGTGATTGCTCCTTACTTTTTCATATGATCCTTGGGCATACATTTTTTTATGGATTTTCTTTTCAACATTTCTCTTTGCATTGCTACTCTCATAGTTATTGATGATGATATGGATGTTCTCTCTTTCACCTCTAGATCTACTTCTACCTGAAGTACAATGTAGTGTCTTCCTCTCTGTTAGGTTTACTTGATATTTTATTTTTCTTTGTATCTCTTTCTTTTGGCACTTAGGAGTTGTTGTGGTACTCCTATATCACTGTTTGGATTTGTTGTACTTTATAGTTACATTGATCTGTTTTGGTCACTTGTGGACATTGATAAAATCATAGTTGATAACATCGGCGTCGACAAAAGATCGGCAAGGGTCTTGAATACAACTTCTTTGCAATATCGACAAACTGCGGCAAACATTAAAAAATACAAAATATATTCATGTTTTTCAGAATTTTAGACATATAAAGCAACAACTCAATCCCAGCCCAGTTTCAAGTCTGTTTATGCAGTAGTTTAATGCCCAACCCAGTTTGTTTAAGTGCTGCAAATGAGTTGTATTTCCACAAACAATTCAAGACTTTGAAACACAAGATGAACTTCAAAAATTCATAGGCAGAAAATTAAAATTTTGCACACCATGAAAAATATTCAGACACAAGATATTTTGGCAATTTTCCCAGGCAAAACCCACAAGGGGAAAACCTGTTTCTGAAAGTCTTTTTATTCTTCTTCAATGAAAAATTTACAGCAGAATAGATATCAGCAGAACAGTCAACTTATCTCAGCCAAGATGACCAAACCCAGCCTCGAAAACAGTGCTTCAGTCTGCCTTGATTTCCATGCTCAACCTGTCTTGAAATTCGTGCCAGAATTATAGTACAGGACTACCACACAGTATGGAATCTCTCCTCAATATCTGTGCAGAGTACGGCACTGCTGTCTCAGTATTTGTGCCTTCTGCTACAGCAATTAAAATCCTCGATTTTTGTGCCCTCAGCCTGGAAAATCGCATCCTTCAGCTACAGTGCAGAATCTCTCCAACTGTATGGACTGCCTCAATAAATGACTGTACGGACTAGATTTAATGCTGCCTGCTGTGTCTCGTTTTCCGTGCTAGTGTTCTTGGAATTCGTGCCCACACATTTCTGCTGTACAATTTGTCTTGGAAATTGTGTCTGAAATCTCCCTCTCTCCTGTGTTCTTCTTCTCCTCACAAGAAGTTGACTTGCCTTCACCTACGCTCTCTCAAATCGCATGAAAGAAGAATGCCTCTTTACATGAACTTTGCTTTAATAAAAAATATGGGGTTAGCTGAATGGCCATTTAATCCAAAGGCCCACGCTGGTTTAGATGGACGGATGAGAAAAATCTCTCCTAAAATTAATTTCACTCAACCACTTTTTAAATTTTTCATAAAGTGCACTTTAATCTCTAAAGTGCAATTAATGCTCATCTCAAGTCATTAATACAAGGGTCATGTGAACTTTTCCCCTTTTCTAGTGACAGGCAAAATCTGTTGAGCATTGGTTGTCATTGATGATACCCATTAATGACAAAGGAGTGACAAAGAGATAAAGGAGTGTCAAATGTTGATGACATGGCATAAATGAGCCAAATGACCCACACTGTGGTCATTTGTGGTTTGTATGGTTATTGGTGGCTTGATGGGGTCTTGGAACCCTTGGAGATGGTCCTAGTGCATGAGAAGTGGCATGATAGCACTTGGACACACTTGATAGCTTGAGGTGCCATGCTACCACTTGATGACAATGGGATGATGTGCTTGAAGACCATGTTGGAGTCCTTTGTACTTTGATGATGTTCTTGAACCCCATGAGTATGTGAAAAAGACCATTGGTGGCTTGTATGCAATTGGACTTTGATCTCTTGAAGAAACGCAGGTGAAGGATTGAGTCTTGATCCCACACACATGGTGGACACAGCCCTTGTTCATGTGATCCTTAAAGTTCGTTTGATGAAGTCCTTGTTGTGGACGATGACATGCTCATGTGGATGGCTTGAGAAGACCGCGATAGCCTTGCAAGAAGCCCTTGACGATGATATGTTGTGCACTTCTTGAAGAAGACCATACACTTGAAGATTCGTGTGAGAATGTCAAACAAAGAATTATTTGTGCATATATACCAGTCGGCCTGATAAACAAAAAGAATGATTAAATAATTATTACAAGTCGGCTCCTAAGAAAAAGACAAGTCGGTCTCATTAAGAAAATTAAAATAAAAAATAAACATATTTTTTGACAGGTCGGCTCCAAAATATATGGAAAAAAAGCAGTATAAATAACCAGTCAACGTTTTCATTTTGGTGTGAAGAGAATTCGGTGGGACTGTGATAGCTCTGCAATTTTCGGAGGTGTTGAAGCTGAGGAAATTCGGATGAAGCTGCAAGGGAAATATGCAACGGTCTCCTTTTGAAGTTCTTTTTCTTTTCTCTGATTTTTGGGTGTTTGATCCACACAACTGTGGCAGCCTCAGCAGAAGATGAGATGAAGTGATTGGAGAGAAGTAGCTCTGTTTTTTTGTGAGTATGGAAGAAGGGTCTGATTTTGTGATATGTGTGGACTGAGTTTTTTTCTGGAATGAGGAGATTACTGTGGCAGCTCCAGCAAGAGGAGAAATCTTTTTAGTCTTTTCTTTTTCTTGAATTTGAGTGTATATGGTCTGTGAGATAATAGTGTAGTAGATATGAATTTTTGGAATGTCTGAGGCACCCACAGCAGTCTCTTAGATATCTTATTTATTTTTTGGAGCAGACAAATCCTTATTGAAGGTTATCTATCTTATATGTTGAGCAGAGATGACAAAGTGAATTGTTGACTGCAATACACCAGTAATAAGTTGCTGAGAAGAGGAAAGATCAGATTAATATGACGATGGACAAATTGATGACATGACATGAACAACAGAGTGGAAGTTGATGAGGACCTTTTGATAAGACAAGTTGAACAAACATGACAGAGAATAAGATAAGTGTTGATGTATAAAAGACATGATCAGTTTATGATGTTCTGAAGCAGATTGAGTTGATGACAAGTGACAAGCTACAGTTGATATGACAGAATTCATAAGTAATTGCAAGCTGGGTCTTGCAACCCTTTTCTTAGTTGGATCTAAGAAAAACCAAGCAGGGTCTTGGCATAGAAGTTGGTGCTTCTCAATCAGTTGAAGTTGATGCAGACCCCAAGGTTGTGGCCTTCAATTTAACTCATATTAATTAGATATAATAATGTTTTCGAAGCTTATCTCAGATGTGTCTTTTGTGATCTGTGTGATTGATTAATTTTGATGAACTCGATTGTATACATATGATGATCTTTGTTTAAATTTTTAAAGAAGTGAAATTGGTAAAAACTGCCGGCCCATCGATTCACCCCCCCCTTCTCAGTTTGCCATTGTGTCTAACAATTGGTATCGGAGCGGGCCTTCACCACAAGCCTAACTAGCTTGAAGGAGATACTTGGACACACAATGGATGCAAAGGCAGAGTCTCCCAGCAATGATGAAGTTCCAGTACTTGATGTGACCGATTACTTTGGATGGAGAAGTTAGATGAAAGCTTACTTGAAGAAATTTGGTGTATGGGAGATTGTGGTCAATCCACCCACTTAGCCCAACAAGAAAACAACGTCAACTTCATAGAAGAATGCTAAGAAAGACAACGCCATTGCATTGAAGTTTCTTATGGATGGACTCTCAAGCTCTATCAGAGAGTGTAGGAGAACACACTTCAGCCAAAGACCTATGGTTCAAGCTGGAAAGTGAGTATCAAGGAAGAAACCAAGACACAAAGATTGAAGTAAAAGTCAAGTCTACTGAAGATGAAAAGCAAGAAGAAAAGGAAGAGCAAGCATCATACACCGGTGAAGGTAAGAAACTTTCTGATTACAGTAGCAATGATTGTGATAACGTTGAAGATAATCTTGAAGATGCTAAGAAAGATGTCCTAGCACACCTTTTAGCAGACATTGATCTTGGATACAATTTGAAGATGCTAAGAAAGATATCCTAGCACACCTTTTAGTATAATTTGATCTCAGATACCCTGGGTTGACTTGTTTAACTGACTGGGCCGACTTACCCTGGGGAGAAATAAAAAATAAAAAATAAATTTATTTTTAATTCTTTTTCTTATGTAATCTTCCCCAAGGTTTACATTGATTCTTTCAAGGGTTTACGTGAATCTTTACATCAGTATAAACTCTCGTAGGAGGTACAAAATAATACAATAAAATTACAATAATAATAACTTTCAAAGTTGCACAAAATCCAACACTTCCTCTCAACAAGGAAAGTATTCCTCGGACATCATCATCCTCAACATCACGATCATTTGGGTCTCTTCTGCACAACACATCTGTCTTGATCATCTCTATACATACTAAAGGTTGTCAACATGATCTCAGTCCGTCAAGAAGTGTCATCATGTATCTGATCTAAGGTTACAAAAACCGAACCGGTGGTCAAACCGACCGACCCTGAAAACCGGACTTGGACCAGAACCGGACCAAAACCGAGAAAAAAATCAGATCACAAAACTGGTCCACCAAAAATACAAAAACTACTTAAATTTTGAAAAATTATATATATAATATATTCATGTGCAACCATGTGAATCGAAGCCATTATACACAAATTTGCAAAAAGTGCTCTTGCTATGTGCCATACTGAGCATATTTCACTAGAACCTGTTAGAATACTGAGAGGGGGGGGTGAATCAGTATTTGCCAATTATAAAATTTTCAATCAAGAGCAAGTTGCTAATCACCAATCATAGCAGCATATCATCAACAATCATGAAAAATAACAAGATGCACAGTACACAAGATTTTTACGTGGAAACCCAAGTCCTGGGGGTAAAACCACGGAAGCCTTTTTAATAATAGTTGTCCAGAAATAACTAGATGAAAAGAACAACTGTCTTATTATATAGACTTCAATTTTTCAGCTTCAACTGAAAGGAGGCTACGACCCCCTGTTTTACAGGCTGCAACCTGAAGGAAGCTACCACTCCCTAGTTTTCTGGCTTCTATCGGAAGGAGGCTACGACCTCCTTTCCTTGCCCCATCCTGCCACCCTGATAAGAAAAATATTGCTGAACCTGTGGACCTGTCAAATATCAAACCCTGTACTCTCTGCTGAAATCATCTGCACTCTGATCACTGCCAAACTGTCATATCATTTTTCTGCTCATGTCATCACGGTCATGCTGATCAACTGCTCATCAATACTGCTAGATTAGAACTTCTTGCTGCAGATAACCTCGATTCACTGTTTACTGCCAAGTCAGCCTTATCACTGATGCTGACACACTCTGAACCACACTGCACAACCTGTAGATCTGTCCCGTACCAATCTCTGAATCTGCTAGTGCACACCATTCACTGCCATTCACAATCACTGAAGTATTTCTGCTTTGTTAATGCTGAACATCATCATAGGTTATTATCAAAGCATGTGTCATCAAATCAAAGTGCATAGCAGACTGTGCACAGCATGAAAGAGTCTTCTCACAAAACAAACTACCACATTCACTGTTGTTTGCACATGCTGTCCACACAGTTTACTTATTCCTGTACATGTTTATTTGTACAAACTATGACACTGTTCACACATTTGACTGAATACTGAATATGCATTCCCTTTCATACTTTCTGTCCTTGCACAAATACATGTACTGCTGATCTCATGTCACTACTCCACATCATTTACTCATGCAAATGTATATCAACAATCATACACATACTGAATGCATCAATGTAAACATACCTTGAACTGTACTGTATTTAACACTGAAAATATATCACTGTATATCTATTTCTCTTGAACCATATTTTTATGCATACCTCAATAAGAAGGGACCGTCACACCAATAAGAGGAAGCTTCAGGCCCTGAGGAGACCGAGACTGTAAGTGGCATCAGCAAATATACTTCAACCAAGGGAAGGATTGTTCTGAACTGTAAAAACCAGGCTGAGTACGCAAGTTGTTATGGGCTGCTGCCACCAAGTTTTTAACACTGTTTCGTATCCAAAGTGTGAACTGATCAAGCAAGTAAATCATTCAACAATTTCATACTATTTAAAGGACCAAAACGTGATTGTGAAAGTGGTGTAAAGAGGCCTTAGAAAATCACTGTCTATGAGTTAATTTCTGAACTGAATTCCATCATTCCATTCATCCACTCCGTGAACTGAATTCAAATCCGGTAGTCAACAAATAGACGCTAGCTGGGAACACAGCAGATAACGTGATAGGTTCATCGTGTAGCTTGTCCAGAAAAATTTGATGACAAATTATCCTCGGCCCGTGAACTTCCAAAAAATGTATAGCCCATGAATTTTCCAAAAACTATGTATAGCCCGCGAAATTCCAAAACTGTATATGCCGTGAATTTCCAAAAACTGTATGTGCCGTGAATTTCCAATGTTCAGCCCGTCAATGTAAATGCAGCCCGTGAATATCATAGACAGAATCCCTGGTACTCCAAAACTTTGCAAATTTAATTCACTGCCATTGCTAGGGCTGCGGAGAGGAATGCTCAAATTTTAGGTGGCTGCCGAATGCTCAGATTTCGGGTCTGGACCAATTTAACTCCAGCAAATGTAAAACACTGCCCACGGTTCCTTCTCCTCTGCCACGACTTGCTCCCAAGCTCAAAGTAATGCCTCAGCCAGCGAATTTCCACAGCCAGCAAATTTCCAAGCTTGTAATTACCGTGATTTTATGTTGCCACAGAGAAAAACAATTTACCGAGTTCTTTCCTATACACCCTCTTTTTTAAATGACCAATGGTAGGTATATTTATATGAAATAAGATGAATGGTTTCCTTAAATTAATGAATATGTTTGCCATGTTTTAATTTTGAATGAAACTTTTCCTAAAGTTAATGAGTTATAAAAGTTATTAATATTAAAAAAAATTATTTATTAAAATGTTTTATTTATTTAAAAACTTTTTAATATTTGAATTTAAACTTTTCTTGTTTAAAAATGTCATCTTTCCATGTTTAAATGAGTTATTATTATTTGGACACTAGCAACTTTTTCGACCCACTTAGGATTACTTGAACACTCTACAGGGATTTTGGCAATGTCCCAAGGCCTCCAAGGGCTTCAGACTTGGGCTTGGACAAAGTCAAAAGGTCTCCTCTTGACACAAACAACCACAAAACAAACACTAACCCTTAGGGGCTCCACAATGGGCACCAAGACTCAACTGTTGACATCAATGACCAGGCACTGTTGGCATCAATGACAACTTAATCAATAGAACCTTCCCCTCTCAACCAACTTTTAAGTGTTGTTGTACAGTTATGTATGGAACCGGTCAAAATTGGTCGGTTCCGTACGGAACGGGTCATTTATGGTTTGAGAAACTGATTTAAGTTGGTGAGGTCCCAAAACCGGTTGGACCAGCTAGTTTTACCGGTTTCGGTCGAGTTTTTGTAACACTAATCTAATCCACTTAGTCCATCGGTGAATCTATTAGCTCTACAACTTTGCACGGTCCATCAGAGAGTACTGCAATCAATGTCTCATCTACAACTAGTCCACATCTACTGTCGATGGGGATCTTCCAAACCTGGCTTAGTACCTGGACATGCTTCACATGACCATCTACTACCTGTTCGTCTCTACTTTTGATGGGATTTCTCCCATACCAGGCTAAGAACTAGGACGAACAGAGGCATCAGTGTACATGGCCATCTACTACCTGTCCCTCTCTACTACTGATGGGATTTCTCCCACATCAGACTAAGAACCAAAACGAGTAGAGGTACCTGTGTAGAAGCAAGATAGATGTCTGGATCACCTTTCCCTCTCAAGGAGGGATACATTCTCTTCTACTCCAAGTCTTTCACGCAAGTATTCAAACTTTGTCCTTGGAAGAGGCTTGGTAAGAACATTTGTAGTCTAGTCATCTGTCGGCACGTACTGTAACTCGACCACAACTTTCTGCACCATATCACAAATGAAGTGATATTGAACTTCTACATGCTTCGACTTGTCGTGAAATACAAGATTCCCTAACATCTGAATACAACTTTGGTTATCACAGTGAATCACAATTGGTCCTGGAATCTGACCAAACAATTCTACAAGGAGTTTTCGAAGCCATACTACTTCTCGAACTGCTGTACTAGCAACCATATACTCGGCCTTTATAGTACTGAGCGCTACTAAGGTTTGCTTCCTGCTGCACCAGGAAATAACTGCAGAACCCAAACTGAAGCAACATTCGGAAGTGCTCTTCCTATTTGCAGCGCATTCGACCCAATATGAGTCTGAAAATCCCTACAATCTCAAGTCACATTCTGAAGCATATCTCAATCCATATCCCATAGTACCACGCAAATATCTGAGTACGTGTTTTGCGGTAACCTAGTGAATCTGCCTCGGCTCACTCATGAACTGGTTGAGAGCATTCACAACAAAACATATATCCGGTCTGGTGTTTGTCAGATACATCATCGATCCAATCAATTAGCGATACATGGTGGGATCAATCAAGTCGGAATCTGAAGCAAAGTCCCTCAACTTCTTCAGGTTTGCATCCATCAGGGTGCCATGGAATTGCAGTCCAACATTCTGAATCTCTTCAATATATCAATGGTATATTTTCCTTGACTTAAGGAAATTTTCCTTCTACCTCTGCCATACTTCTAATCCCAAGAAGTAATGCATCAATTCGAGATCCTTCATTTCAAATTCAGAGGCAAGCTTCTTATTATGCCACGCAATCAGTTTCTCATTTCCAATAAGAAACAAGTCATCGACATACAAAACTAAAATTAGTGGCTCATCTTCCACAATCTTGTAGTAAAGATTGGGCTCTGCATCACTCTTGGTGAATCCCAAGCTCACCAAGTATCCGTCTATTCGTCACCAAACACGGGGTGCTTGCTTGAGTCCATATAAAGCCTTTTTTAGCTTTCAGACATGAGACTCCTTCCCATGGACAACAAACCCTTCTGGTTGTTCAATATATACTTCTTTCTCGATTACACCATTTAGGAAGATGGTTTTGACATCCATTTGATGCAACTTCCATCCCATAGCTGAAGCAATAGCAATAATGGTTTTGATGGATGTATATCGAGCCACAGAAGCAAATGTCTCGTTGTAATCAACTCCCTCTTTCTGAGAGAATCCTCTGGCAACAAATATAGCCTTATGTTTTTCCACACTGCCATCAACTCCATGTTTAATCTTGAAAAGCCACTTGGAAGTCACTATCGACTTCCCCTCAGGTCTTGACACAATCTCCCAAACATCATTCTTCATGATGGATTGGTATTCTTCCATCATGGAATCCTTGCAAACTTGGTGTCTGGATGCTTCTTCATATGTGGTCGGCTTTGAGTCAATGATGTGACTCATCAATGCTACATAACTCGAGAATCTCTAAGGTCTTTTACTTTCCCGAAAAGTGCCACGTGGAGCTTCATGCCCCTCTGCATCCTGTAGTGTCTGTTGTGCCCATCTAGGCCTCTTCTGGCCTACTACAATATCTGTGGGAGCATTAACTGGCTCAAGTGGATCAATGGGATCAATCGGTTCTTCCTTTGGTAACTCCTTTGAACTGCTGGAGGGGGAGATGATCTCATCTCTTCATCATCATTGATCTCCATATAGATCCTCTTCCTATTCGGATAGCCATCTCTTTTACAAAGGACACATCCCTGTTGACTTCAATTTGCCTCGATCCTGGAATGTAGATTTTGTAGGCCTTTCAAGACTCACTGTATCCCACGAAAGTCCCCTTCTTTCTTGAAGGCTCCAATTTTGTCCTTTTCTCCTTGGGCACATGTATGTAGACTGGACAACCAAAGATACAAAGGTGGCCCACTTCTGTCTTCACTCCTATGAAGGTTTCGTACGGAGTCATGTTCTTCAAGATTCTATGGGGGCATATGTTTTGTACATAGACATTTGTTCTAGAAGCTTCTTCCCATAAGAACATTTGTAGAATTTGGTCATGTATTATGGCTTTGTCTGCCTCCATAATTGTTCGATTCTTTCTTTCGACAACCCCATTTTGTTGAGGGTTGTAGGAAACCGTGAGCTCCCTCTTAATTCCTGCTTCTTGCAGAAATCATTGAACTCTGTGTATGTATATTCTCCACCATTGTATGATCTCAGAGTCTTTATCCTCTTTCTCGACAGATTCTCGACTTGTGCTTTGAATTCTTTGAACTTGTTGAGCACTTCCTTAGATTTCTTGTTCTTGAGAAAGTATATCCATGTCTTCTGTAAGTAGTCGTTAATAAATGTTGCATAGTAGTTGTAACCGCATAGCGAAGCAACAGTCATAGGTCTGCACAAGTCGGAGTGTACTACATCTAATATTTACTTGGATTTGCTCTCGCTATTCGGGAAGGATCCCTTGGTATTCTTGCCAAGCACACATCCCCTGCAGACTCCATCATGGTCCATGTGAAGAACTGGTAGACCTGTCACAATATTTCTTAGTGTTGGGAGAGCTCTATATTTGATGTGAGCTAATCATCTATGCCATAGCTCACCCATGCTGGTGGAGTCATGAACTAGTGCTTGAGCTGGTGGAGTGCTCAATCGATACATGCTCTCCTCTCTTACTCCGATTACTTTTGCTGCGTCCATGCTTGAGTTCTTGTGCCGAGCAAGCACTTTCCCATTTGAAAATGCAACTTTATATCCCTTGTCCTCCAAAGCAAATATGGAGAAAAGATTTATTTTCATACCAGGCACATGGAGATGAGATTGTTTCTCAACTATTACTGAAATTTTTTCTTTATATCCAGTCATATGCCTGGAAGCACCACTATCTATGAGCCAAGTGTCACTAGTGGTGGGAACAGTACCTGATAATGTCGATATGAAGAATAATTTTGTATTATCTTCACTTGTTTTCTTCTTGTGACCATGACCTTCTTCTACATCAGTTGTTGAGGCTTCATGTTTACTTTTGCTTGAGCTTGGACATTTGTTTGCATAGTGACCATATTTCTTGCACCTAAAGCATTGTATTTGTGATAGATGCTTCTTTTTTTCTTGTTGATCTAGAGAAGGGCTTGGTCTTCTACCTTGATGGTTACGGTGGTGAAAATTTCTTCCATTTCCCTTGCCTTTCGTGGCATGGGCCATGAATGCTTGATTCTTCTTAGGTTAAGTAATGAGTGCCATGTAGTCTTTGTCTCGCTACAATTCTTGTCTCCTCAGTGCAATCTGCCCATAGTTTGTCAAATTTGGGCAACTTGGTGCGTCCATTGATTGTTTGGATGGAAGAATCCCAAGATGGTGGAATCCCATTTAGTGTAGTCATGACAAGCTCGTTATCTTCAATAGGTTCTCCACTGGATCTTAGCTTGTCCCTAAGTTCCGTGATCCTCATGAAGTATGAGGAAATTGATTCAGACTTGGCTATCTTCATGTTCGATAGCTGGTTCTTCAATGTGAGAGTCACATTGATGCTATTGTGCTCAAATAACCTCCTTAGGGTTTTGAACATCTTCCTAGCTGTCTTCTTTTGTGAAATTTGAGGAACCAAGTGGTCTTTGACCGAGTCCACTAGTATTCTCCTAGCTCTGTTATCATTCTTCCTCCACTAGGACTTGTCACTAAGTTACCTGAAACGTCCCTCCAACCTTGCTGAAATGTCGTTCACCATTTCTGAAACGGAAACTGATGGGATACGGTTGTGAAACGACTCAAAAAAAGTTGAAACAGATCAACACGTCGTCGATACGTTTTAGCCTAAATCGGAAACGGATCAACATGCCGTCGAAACAGATCAGGCAGAAGAAGAAATAGATCAGGAAAAATCGAAACGAATCCGGCTGAAGTCGACGTGGATCCATAAAATCGGGATACGTTTTGGCAGTTTTTTCCTAATTTCCGGCGTTTCGGCAGTAACCTAGAGAGCCGACTACTAACCTAGAGAGCGTTTATTGAATGATTCTTTTACTATAAATTTAAACGTTGGCATCCATTGCAAAGCACGACCGTCAACAACACTCGTGGAGTCATAGACTGTAGTAGTTGGTTTGTTTGTCGTTTGTAGCAGCAGTCGTCCGATTTCGTGCAACACACCCGTGGACCTCTAGTTCGTGTTCGCGACTTCAGTTCTTTAGTTTGTGCATCTCTACAGTTCATGCAGCTCAAGGTTAGCAGGAGGTTCTTAGTGGAACAACAAGAGGCGTTCCAGTTCCAGGTATGTTTGTTGCTGATTTTTTTTTGGCTTTCGGTTGAAGGTTTCACTGTCCACGGGTCTGTTTTTGATTTACTCAGGAGTTAGAACTAAGCTGATTTTGAAATTTTTATGTCCTTTCTGCAACGTGAATGATATACGATTTGCTCATTTCCATTGGCATTTTCTGACTTATTTTATATTTTTAATAATTTTAACTTTCAAGTTTTAACTTTTTAAATTTAATTGTTATAATATTTATTATTAACTTATTTGTTAATGTTATAAATTATAATGTTATTTCATTTTTGTTTTCTTCTGAATTTCTGATTTTATATTTTTAAGAAATTTAACTTTTAACTTTTTAAATTTAATTGTTAATGTTATTTCATTTTTGTTTGTATTTTTTTTTCGTTGCATCACAGGCTACTAATTTTTTAATAATTTTAACTTTTAACTTAACTTTTATCTTTTTAAATTTAATTGTTATAATATTAACTTATTTGTTAATAACTTAATGTTATTTCATTTTTGTTTTCTTCTGAATCTCTCATTTTATATTTTTAATAATTTTAACTTTTAACTTTTTAAATTTAATTGTTAAAGTTATTATATTTTTGTTTGTATTTTTTATTTTTATTTTTTTCTTTGTATCACAGGCTACTGCTATAGCCACTATTTTGATCATTCATCATGGCTGATTTTGCATCTCATTCTGTGAATGTCGAGGGCCATGGATTTAAATCTGCCACTAAGGAAAAACATGATCCAAAATCTCCTTTGTGGAAATATGTTACTGTTGTGGGGAGGATCCAAGGAGGGGGGTCATTGATATGGATTTCTAGTGAATGCCAAAAAGAATTCAAGGCATCTTAGACCCGAGTGAAAGCACACTTAACTGTATTGAAGAACATTGGTATTCGAATATGCACCAGGCAGCCTAATCCATATGGGATAGATGGTAAGGGCTTGAGCAAGGAAAAGATGGAAAAATATAAGAAAGAAGAGGAGGTTGATGCTAAAGTTATGGAGTCAAGCCATGCCTCTCAATTCAAAATACCAACAAGATTGGGAGCAACTTCATCAAGACCTCCATTACCTCGTGAAATCAACACTCCTTCCAAGAGGTCTAATTTGGGACCTCTTGAAAAGAGCTTTAATAATAATGCTTGGGGCATATCAGATGAAGCTATAGGCCAATGCATTTATGCCAATGGCCTTCCATTTAACCTAGTTTGATCCCCTTATTGGACAACAATGCTTAAAGTAGTTAATGAAGCCCCAAAAGGGTACAAGCCCCCTGGTTATGAGAAGGTCTGCACTACACTTTTGACATCTGAAAAGGTATGTTTGGAGGGTGCCTTGAACCCCATTCGTAATTCGTGGTGCATTTCAGGGGTGTCCATCATTTCTGATGGATGGAAAGACCAAAAGACTACGCCATTGATCAATGTGATTGCTCAAAGCCCTAAAGGGGCAATGCTTTTGAAAGTAGTTGATTGTGAAGGGGAGCAAAAAGATGTACAATTCATTGCTGATATTTTGATTGAAGCAATAGAACTTGTGGGGCCAGAAAATGTTGTCCAAGTGGTAACGAACAATGCAAAAGTGTGCAAAGCAGCAGTCGTAATTGTTAAAGGCAAATATCAACACAACTTTTGGACCCCTTTTGCTGTACATTCATTGAACCTCATGTTGAGCAAGATGGGGACCCAAATTGGGTGGATCAAACAAATTTTTGAAGAGGCCAAGGAAATTCAGAGCTTCATCACAAACCAACACATGTCCCAAGCCATTTATCAGGAATTTGCAAAGTTGGAGCTTCTCAAGGTACCTAAACTTCACTTCATATTTTTTACAATTTAAAATTTAAAATTTTAGCCTTTTAGGACTGTAAATTCAAATTCTAATAAATTATCACAATTTTTATTTTGGATAAATCATGAAATCTTGGCACTTGCAAGTTGCTAAGACCCGTTTTTCCTCTCACATCATAGTCTCGAGGAGGCTTATGCAAGTGAGAGAAGCTTGACAGTCTATGGTATGCAGTTCCCTTTGGACTCAATGGAGGCAATCCCAGACTAACAGAGCACAAGTAGTTAAGAGGATGGTTGTTGATGATGAATGGTGGGATAGGGTGGAGTATATTTTGACATTTTCTAAGCCTATTGTGGATTTGTTGCGGATGCTTGACACAGATAAACCTAGTCTAGGAGAGGTGTATGAGGGCATTGATTCTATGATAGAAAAGATAAGGGAGGTCATCAATGCCAAGGAGCAAGACCCAGGTGAAGTTTTTTACAATGAGGTAAAAGACATATTGACCAAGAGATGGAACAAGATGACCACCACATTGCACCTTTTGGCCTATGCATTAAATCCCAAATGTTATTCTGCAGAGTTGTTGAGTGATCCAAACAGATCTGCACCAATTAAGGGCCCAGAATTGTCCCTTGGGTTTAAAAAAGCTTTCAGAAAACTATTTCTAGATCCTGATATTGGGGTTCAGATTCGTAATGAGTTTTCTCATTTTGTGGGATCTGAGAGTTTGGGTGCAGATATTGAGGCTCTGCGGGACAAGACCTTACTAACACCAATTGATTGGTGGAATTTCCATGGTGGGGAAATCCCAAATATCCAAAAATTGGCAATCAGGATCTTGTCACAGGTTTCTAGTTCTTCATCGACAGAGAGAAACTGGAGTACATATGGCTTCATCCATTCAGTGAAGCGAAATAGATTAGGCTCCAAGAAGGTTGAGGAACTTGTATACGTTCACTCCAACCTTCACCTTATTAAATTGAGCACATAGATTTGTGGACAAACACAACTCACAAGATAGATCACACAATTTACTCAGTTATTGAAGAATGAAATAGTGCAAAAATGGCTTGCAACTGTGAATGCTTTCATTAATCAAAAAGTAACTAGATGATAAATTACAATGTAATACAATGGCTAAATAGCCACATGCAATTTAAATCCACATGAGGAAATTCGAATTGATTAGACTCTACTTGACTGTAGGTAACTAAGAGCTTGTCTAAATCATTATCGGAGGACTCAATAATTCATTGACCTTGTCTAAATCATGATCGGAGTTCATCGGAGTTCTAAAACACAACTAAAGTGTCTAATTCAGTGTTAATTGAGGCTAACTAATTGTGGTAGGTGAGGAATGCGCCTCTCCTGCATGCGCCTCGCCTAAACCTAGCGCTAACTGAATGTAGAGGACTAGAACTGAATGTAACTGACCCCTAACTAAGCTTGACTAGTCGCCAACTCAAATCAATTGACCTTGGTTGGTATCGACACTCCCAGTGGATCCTAAATTGTAAGGATTGGTCTAGGAGGCTCCTAAACTATGCATGCAAGTGCAATCAGTGGCAGTAGGTCTCAATTAGTGTTCCCCACACTTTAGTAACTGAAACATGTGCCTCAATTAGGCCAAGTGGACCCAATGGTGCTAGTGACTAAAAATAGACTGGATGGACTCCCGATTTAGACATGACTCCTGATTTAGACATATGACCAAATTGGACAAGGGAGGATTAATAATCCTAACACACCTTCTGTCACACCAAAAGGAAGAATACAAATTAGGACCCACCAAACTATGGGAACTAGAACCAGAGTTGGCCGACTTGGATATGGCATTGAGTGCCACGGGTCATCTTAATTTGTTTGATGAAGAGGCACCAACAATTGCATCTTCAAGTGGGCATGGCAACAATGTTCCGATCTCTGGAGAGGATGTGCATGATGATGTTGAGCTCCGTTACATGGACGAGGATTTTTTTGATGACATGTGAATCACATGATGTCATTCTATGCATTTTAAATTTGCAGTTTGCAATGATGTTTTTGGTTCAACTTATGAACATTGAACATTGAATTATAAATATGATAGTATGTTGCCCTAATTGAACATTGAATTATGAATTTTGCATAGTATTTAATATTAGTATCATGATTATTGTATCAATGTATTCTTATCATTGATAATGTTCAGATGTTAGTTAAGTTTTACTTTTAACTTTTCAAAATTCAATGTTCATAGTATCTTGTAGTTGTGTTACATGTATGATGATATTTGATAGTAGCCTTTTACTAAGTTGCATTGGGTCTAACGATGTACAATGATATTATTATGATGAGATGTCTTTGATGGTGACAATGTACATTGTACAATGATAAAATTATATGATTATGGTGACAATGATAAATGATGAACATTGAATGCTAATTTAAACATTGAATATTATATATATATATGTCGTTTCCTTGCTGTATCATATCGACGGTTTTTGAAAATTTGTCGTATCTGTTTCCTGCCCCCCGTATCCATATTCGTTTCCGTATCCGCTTTTGTGCAACTTAGACTTGCCATTTTTAGCTTTTGGTTCTAGGACCTTCTCATTAGCGAACTTCAAGAGGTCATTTTCTTCCAAGATGAGAAGGACTCTAGACTTCCAAGAGATGAAGTTGGTGGCTCCATTAAGATGATCTCCAACCTTCATTCCAATCATCTTGCTTGTGGATTTGAACCAAAAACCCTAGCAGGAGCTAGGTTAAAAAATAAGTTTGGAATTTTGTGAAACTAACCTCATAGATAGATGTGCCCTAGCAAGGCGAGTTGAGAGAAGGTGAGGTCGAGCCAAAAATATGGATTGATCAACTCAAAACTTGAAACCCGAATTTCTGCAGTAGCTGCAGCAACAGAATTAGGTCAAAAATGAAATTTCTCAGAATTTGATTCTTGGAAGGCCTCCAAATAGCAAGCCCTAGTTCTCGACAATGGATTTTTCTAGAACTGCGCTGATACCATGTTAGATTTTTACAAGATTATAGTAGTATAACTTTATTGCAAATGAACAATAGGATCTCTAGAAGAAAGACAAAGCACATAAACAAAGAACACGAGAGTTTATCTTGGGAAACCCAATAGGGAGAAAAACCCAACAACCTTCGTATAGAGATGATCAATCCCGACAACAGAGTACAAGAAGAGAGAGAGAAAGAAGAAAATCTCTCTAATAGAAAACCCCCAAAAAACACTGCTTCTCCTGCTGGAGTGAACTTCTCTTTACTCGGCGAACATGCTTGTTGAGTTGTGTGTCCAAATGAGGCGTCTAGCGTCTCTATTTATACACTTTACAAAACTGACTTTTGACCCTAACTGGGCCGACTTACCTTTGGGAGAAATAACAAAATAAAAAAGAAATTTATTTTTAATTTTTTTTCTTATGTAATCTTCCCCATGGTTTACATTGAATCTTTCAAGGGTTTAGATGAATCTTTACATCAATATAAACTCCCATAGGAGGTACAAAATAGTACAATAAATTTAACTTCCGAAGTTTCACAAAATCCAACAGACTCCCCTCCTTTCAACCATCCTATACAAATGTCAATTGCTACACCATGGTTTTGGCTCATGATGATGAGATAAGTTTATATATTTGATGTCATTTTGTATTGGTTTTCCAATACATCATATATATTATTGTGTTTTCCATATTACGTGCGAATGTGTTTATTTGATGTTGTTGTTAGTTTATAATATATATGTTTAAAAAAGTGAAAAAACTGAATTTACTTTGAATTTTTAATGTTTGCCATGGTTTGTCGATTTTTTTCTGATTTTTTTGTCGATGTTGCCAAGAAGTTGTATTTTGAACCATTGCCGATTTTTTGTCGATGTTGTTCTTTTCAATCATGATAAATTCCCAATTCAATGTAAGGTTGATTGTATCCAAAATAGAGTGAGTTTATAAATACATAATTACAATATAAGGTTGGTCATAGCCCAAAAATGAGAGTGGGTTTATAAATTCTTGATTCAATACGAAGTCTACCATAGCCAAAAATGAGGATGATGCCTTTGTATTCAACATCCCTCCTTAAATTGAACAGGAGACCAATGAGAGAAGACGTTACTTCACAAGATTCACATACCGCCTTAATGTTGAACATGAGCCAAATAGAGAAGTTATTACATAATCCCCCTTTGAATGCCATATCTCCCACACTAATACAATTCCACAAGCGAGTGAAGGTGACCTTTGGCAGAAGATTTGTGATGATCTCAACATTTTGGTCTGTCAAGGGTACAAAAATTTGCACAAGCTGTCTCTAAGAATGAAGTTGTCAAATATAGTAGAGTAGGCTCAAATAGACCAACATGTTGAGATCTTAGAGACTTTTGCAAGATGGGATCCAGATGAGTCATAAATGTGTTCCCCATCATCAACATCTGTTTACGCAGTCACTGTAGAAGTAAAATCGTATATGGAAAAGAAAGATCCATTGAAAGATGTTCATTTGCAGAGATTGCCACAAGCTTTCCTTGAGAATGGAGTTGTCAAATCATGAATGTAGTGCAACCAGAATGGACCAACATCACTAAGAGAAAGATCCACTGAAAAACATGCTGAGAATCAGCTATAGGAAAATCATTTGCAAGAAGCAGTGTAAAAGTTACTAGCAGACTGTGAATAAGAACTTCATCAAAGATATCATTTGTACTTTCAGTCACCTTGTGTGTGGAATGATCATACAAACAAGATGCCAAGATATGGGCCCATATACTCGATCCAAAAATGCTAAATAAGGGCTTTCTTCATGTGCAAACCCTTGCTTTGAAGAAAGATAATTATCTGATTTGCCCAAATATCATAATTAGTTCCATTTAATAGAGCAAAAATTCAATGTGAGTCCATAGGTTTAACATTAACAAAGAAGAAGACTTCTTAAAGCCTTTAGAAGTTTCCCCTTTTTAGACCCCGGGGAAAGAGGGGTACTAACTTCTTTTGAAATATTCTGCAGTGTGTAAGCCTTGAGGAAGGCTTTAGACTCTAGGAAACCTTAGGGAGGCGCTAGTCTTGAAGGAAGGTTTAAACCCTAGGAAAAAGAAATGATCAGAAAACCATAGTTTTGGAGTGGAAAATAAACCCTGAGCAATTCCTCTAGCCAAAAATCTTTGGATCAACAGCTGAGTTGAGTAAGGGAGGTTCACACCCACCTTGAAACCATGTTAAGATTCACAAGAGATAGTGCGAGAATTGAGCAGAACTAATACAAACCCGAATACTGCAATAAAAAGAAAATAACCAGTGCTAGGGCAGCACAACTCTTGAATAAAATCAGCCAAGAGGAATGCAACCCTAGAGAGAGAAATAATCTAAGTACAAGTGCCCCAGAAAGAGAGAGAAACCTATGAACAAAAGATAGCGCAACACTTGAGGGTGGTCTTAGGCATGCAACTCTTGAATAAAAATCAGCCAAGAGGGGTGCAACCCTAAAGAGAGAAATAATCTAAGTACAAGTGCCCCAGAAAGAGAGAGAAACCTATGAAGATAGTGCAACACTTGAGGGTGCTCTTAGGCAATTCACTTTATTAAGAATGGAAGATAATCACTTGAATGCATATTACAAACGAGAGTTGGTTTCTATATACATAACTCAAGGGGTAGGGCACTTTCCCCAAGAGGGGTAATGGACCTACATTGATTAGGTATGCCTTAACCAAACCTAAATATAATACATGATAGAATATAGGGTCGGCTTTTGAAACAATAAAATTGTTTCTTAAAGGAATAGCCAGCATAAATATGCCAAGTAATCTATGAATGGATAAATAATAGAATTAATAATTTATATGATGATTTTACAATTACATTTGTAGGGCTTTATATGAGCCTTATCGTGCCTTTTTAAATGAAAAGGTACATCTCTTTCTATTTTCTAATTAATTAATTTAATTAATCATTTCTTATTTATTAATTATTAATATTAATATATATTAATATCAATAATAAATATTGATATTTGATATTTATATATGCTATATATTTTTTTATATAACATTGCCTTCCCCTTAAAAGAAGCTTTGTCCTCTAAGCTTAGAGAAGACGAAGCTTACGTCTAATTTCTTGTTTGTAATGACATTTTCTTGATCTTTGTGTTAGTAACTGCGACACTTGACGAAACGAAACGATATGAGTTATGGATTCCCAAGAAAATTTGTCACATCGTTTGTGAAGTCGTCCATCCAAGATCTATCTTTATTGGAGTTGTTTGTTGACCGCTTTGTTGGATTGAATTTCTCGTTTTTTGCTTAGCTTGTTCATTTTGTGTTCTTTTTCTTCTGAAATCATATCTCCTCTATTTATGTTCATTTTGACCTTGTTGTTGGTCAAAAATATTTTTGTAATTTGGGTGTCGATAAGAAGTTCTTGTTGTTTGTTTTTTTGTTGGATTGTCTTCGTTTTGCACTCTGATGGGTACCGAATTTGTATTTGTTTCTTCTTCCTCCACTTGAATTTGTTTTTTGGAGAGTCTGGATGCTTCCTTCTGGATTTGAACTAATTTGTTCTCTAATAGATTATTAATTTTAAATCTTCTCGAACCTTTCGTCTTGCAACTATTTGTCCTCTTTCAACTTCTTGATTTGTTCCTCTAGTTCGTAATTAAGATTTCTCAAACGATGGTTTTCTTCTTGCTGTTTTAGTATTCTTCCTTCGAGGTCTTCATTGGAAAGTTCCATCTTCCAACTATTTTTTAGTTTCTTGATTTTCGTAAGTAATGTCTTGTTATGAATTCTTAGTTGAAATAGTTCTTCGGTATTGCTTGCTAATTTGCCATTGATTTTCATAATTTCTAACTTATGCTACTTTTTAGTGCCGCCATACTTCTGTTGGAGTTCTTCCTTTTGTGGCTGATGTCGACATATCTCTGATCCTTTTGTGGCTTTCTTTGGATTTGCACCAATTCATCATCTTTGTCCATGATGAGCTCGTTTAAATGTTTTATTTCTTCTTCTAATTCGTTCTTGCTTCTATAAGGTTTTTCTTCGTCATTTTCAGATCTTTTGATTTTGTCTTGAAGGTCTTGGTTGTAATTTTTTAATTGAGATATTTTTTCGTCTTTATCTGACAACTTTTTCTTGAGCTCTTCATTATCTCTTTGGGACGAACGGTTTTTCTGCTCCCATAATTTGTTTGTGATTTCCTGCTTTATAGTCTCAAATTGTAGATGATGATAGTTTGCTTTATATTGCTCTAACTCGCGTAGTACTGCTTGTAATCGTAACTATAGCTCTGATTTTGTAATCGCCATAATTTGATGTCTGGATGATAACTTGGACTTCCTTTGACTTTGAATTCTTCAATGATAATGGTCTTCGACTTTAAAAGAAATTATTCTTTTGACTTGAATTTATGTCTTCTTATTATTAGGTTAAATAACCTCTTTCCTTTTCCAAAAATAATTATTATTTCAATTATTTAATAATAATTTTTTTTTCCAAATAATTCTTATTCAGAAGAACTTTGACTATTTTCTTTGATAATAATAATTATTATTAAAATTTAATATTATTATTATCATTATTATTTTGAACTTTGATATAGTATAATAATTATTATTATTTTCAATAATAATAATATTATTATAAGTTTTTGGATGTGGAAGGCTTAGGGTTGTACAAATAATAATAAATATTATTATTAGTAATAATATTACTATTATAAAAATTGAACGGTGTGCAGATCGATAGTAGGGTTTACATGGAGGTAACAATAGCACGTGGAAGTAAGCGTCAACGAAAGAGGAGGGAGTAGCGGTTGTGGATGGGGGGACACGCTGAACTAGCGGGGGCGGGAGAAAAGGCCATGGGTTTGAGATGGGTGAGGGAAAGTGAGAGCATGGGAAGATGGGTGAGATAGAGATGATTGCAGGCTGCGGTGGAGGGAGCGAGCAAGTGGGAGGACACGATGAATTGACTGACGACATGGTGATGCTGGCACGTGGGGTGTAGAGGGATATAGGTGCAGTGGATAGGAGGACGCAGGTTGTGGAGCGGAGCGCTGGTGCTAGGAGGGTAGAGCTATGGGAAGGTGTTGGGTTAGACTGTGCAGGATAGGGAGGGAAGGCAAATGTTGTGTGGCGTGGGAGTATGGGGAGGTAGCAGGCTGCGCACTAAGGAAGGAAAACACAACGAAGAGCAGCGGCGAAAAGAATGGGGGATTGCGAAGAGGAGGGAGATGGAAGTACGCAAATGGTGGAATGTAGCGGAGTTGGAATGGAGTGTGTAGACACGGGGAGTGGTGCAGGCACGCACAAAGGGAGGTGGGAGGATGTGCGTGGTGAGATTTGCGAAGGGACTGCAGCTGTGGGGGAAAAGGGGAAGAGTGGAATGAGCATGGAGCAGCGGAGAAGGAGAGTTGGGTAAGGTAAAGGACCTCAAAAGCTCAAAGAAACTCTGAAAACTACTAGACAAAGTCTGATTCTTAGCCAAAGGTCGGACCAGAACGCGGCTCAGACACCACTGAAACAATAAAGTTGTTTCTTAAAAGAATAGCCAGCATAAATACACCAAGTAATCCATGAATGGATAAATAATAGAATAAATAATTGATGTGATGATTTTACAATTACATGGGTAGGGCTTTATATAAGCCTTATCATGCCTTTTTAAATGAAAAGGTACATCTCTTTCTATTTTCTAATTAATTAATTTAATTAATCATTTCTTATTTATTAATTATTAATATTAATATATATATTAATATTAATAATTAATATTGATATTTAATATTTATATATGGTTATATATACCATTAGGTTATATATATTTTTATCTAACAGCTTTGACCAAAAGTGAAGCTTACACCATTCTCAACATCTCAGCAACACTCGGAATTTTAGTCAATATTTGCTTATATTAAACTAAATCCCTAACTTTCCAATCCTCTTAGAGATGGGATATCAAATGGTAACTTACATAGATGATAAAAGAGTTCCAGGTGGATACAATGGTGCAATTTACACTAGCAAGAAGTTCTTCCTTTAAATATTCATGATGTTTCCATCTCTTTTTCTACGTGAGGGTTCTACAAGTTAGAGATCATTGAACTCTCCAAAGGATTTATTGCCTAGCAGTGACTCAACTTGTATCTATCCTATTGTCTGCCATAGTCACAACAAGCAGTTACAAAGTTTATATTTGCATATTCGTTATCAGCTAGATCTTAAATTTTTTTAAACTTAGTAGTCCTAATACATATGCTTTGGCACAATGAACCTATTCTTCATTGACATGCCACTTTTCTCTATAGCCAATCTTAGCATTTCTTAGGGGAAATTAAGGCTAGAATTCACAAGACGCATTTATGGAATGCAACATGGGATAAAAACATGTCAATGCATTGCAGTAAGTACCACTGTAATTTGCCATGTATGATGCACACAAATTATATCACCTCTAGATTCTTCTAAAATGATGCAGTTGCCAGTAAACAAGGGAAGCCTATATTAAATGCAGAATTGTTTTAAGGGGCTATGATTGAGATAGGGAGGTGTAATTTTTGAAGACCATGTTGACCACCAAAACCAACTAGATGGACAACGATGTACCATGCACATGTTGGATGTGCCTTGAAGATAAGAATGAAGTACTTAATGATTATATCAAGCGAGGCAGCTCTTCTTCTCTTCTTCTCTCTATGAAATTTCCGCCCCCTGTGGGGGATTTTGTAAGGGTATGTCAGCATGAAGGTCTAGTTTTTTGTAACTTGATCACCTAAGACTTAGTCATTAGGGAAGTCCTTTCATCGAGTGTTTTTTCACTTGGATAATTAAAATTTCTTTTTAGAGATTTTAATTATTTGAGTTTTTCACTCAAAATTACCTTCAAAGTGGTGAAAGGTGTTCTAGTGATAGAGTCCATGGGGTGATTGGGGCCCAGGAATATTTTATATTACCATGCTAAACATTATCCAGAGTCTTGCGGAATTTCATTAAGTTTTGCATAGGTTTTTTAAATTTTTGGTCATTAAAAATTGTCACTTAGGACAATTTGTTGTAATGTAAAAGAGGGTTACTTGGTCCCTTTTAATGTTGTATAGGGGTATGGATACTCAAGACAAATGGCATGAGCACCCCTACACTCTTTGGCCAAGTTTGAAGTCATTTGGACAGGTATTACTATGGTTTTGGTCACCTTTTCCCAGGTCAGTCATGGAAATCAGGAAATTAGGCATTTAATTAGAGAACCAAATTTTGGAAAAGTGACTATAGTCACTTGGGGTGGCCAAGTAAAGGTTCTAATGTTTATATTATGTTCCTAAGACAAATTTAAGATCCAAAGGGGGGCCCCAAGCAAGCATATAACAAGTTTTGAGTTGCCGAATCTAGGGGGGTGCCCCTTTCTCTCTTTGATTGGTTGGGTGAGCTAAAGTCAATGGAAAGGGCCCCGCTATGGTGGTTTCTTCCCCATTTAACATAACAATAAGGTTGGAAGCATTAAATTGGGGGTTTCTCTCCCCATATTTGAGATCTCAAACCTTGGTTTTGCCCTCCTTGAGCAAATTCGCCCCCCCCTTTTGCCCCCTCTCTCCCTTGTGACACTTGGCTAGCATGCAAAGAGCCTCTCTCTTTCATTTTTCCTATTTAAGGAGGCTTCCCCTCCTCATTTAGGTTACACAAAAACACACTCACACCCACTCTCTTGCTCATGCTCTTGCTTGGGCCATTGTAATTTTCAGCCATTTGGCTTTGTTAATCAAAATCTTTGGATGAATCCTGTGTGCATTGTTCTCATTGATGATTTATTTCCATGCTTAAGGAGCTACACAAGTTTGGTTGGCCAAGGAAGCATACTAATTTGCTTTGGTAAGATTTATGGTATTTGTATTCCATAAATTTTGTGAGTTTTCATTCTTGTAGTAAAGAAGTGTTAGTTTTTGTACCTAGGCAGATGTTCCCTAGGTGACTTTAATTTTTGCCTAAAGTCACTTTAAGAGGGAAAAAGGTGACCTTCACATTAAATGTCACTTAATGAGACTTTATATCAATAAAGTCACTTTTTGATAAATTTAAGTGGGTGAGTGATTTTATTTATGAGAAATAAATAAAAGGGATTTTCATTCACATTCAATCTCATCCATTGGATTGATTCTTTCTCCACCATTGGATTAAGAAACTCACTTAGGTCAAACAAAAAGGCTGAGGGAGGCAAAAAGGACATTCACTTGTTCATTTTTCAGGTGAAGAGAGAGAGCTGAGAAGGCTGGGTCGAGTTTGCTGAAGGAGGGCACGATTTTCAGAGAAGTTTATGCACACAGTTCGAGGAAGAGTACGGCCTCATTAAATGCTGTACGGCTGCACTGGTTGCACAGAAATCGAGGGATAGTACGGCTCATTAATTGCTGTACGGTTTGCATTAAATTCTCCACACAGAAATTGAGGTTTTGTGGGTCTGTACGGCCTGCATTAAATGCTGTACGGACAGCATTAATTTTCAGCACATAATTCGAGGTACGGCCTGTGTGTACGGTCTGCAAATTCTTGGCACGAATTTCGAGGAAGGTACGGCCTGTTTTGCTGCTGTACGGTGCATTTATTTTCTGCTGGTACGATTTTCTGGGTTGTACGGTCTGCATTTAATTCAGGAAGAAGAAGAAGGGTGTACGGCTGGTTTGCTGAGCACATTTTCCAGACTTTGAGATAAAGTTTGCCAGTGAAGATAAGTTGTATTTTTCACCATTTTCTGTCTTGTACATTGCTGAAGAAAATAATAAAAATCTCTCCTCTCTCTGACTGGTTTTCCCCGTGGGGGTTTTTCCAGGGCTGATTAGCCAAAAATCTCTGAGTCAAATTTTATGGTGTGCATGTATTTGTTTTCAGCCTGTTAGTAATTTTTAATGTGTGTTTAAAATTGTTCGGCAAAATTTTTAAGTAGCTTCAAGCCTATGCAAAACCGGCTGAAGTGAAAAACACAAATTGTTCATTTAAACCAGCAAGCAGTAAAACTCAGTTTTTCAACATGGTATCAGAGCCAAGGGGGCAGAAACAGTGATTTTTGCAGACACACAGAAATTTGCAGCATTCAGAATTTTTGTTATTTTACTTCTGTCAGTGAAGCGCACTTTGCTGAGTTGTTGTTGAGATGGCTACGTGACTTAGATTGGAGGATAGGCTGGATGGGACAGGGAATTTTGTGCCGTGGAAGGCTAGAATTCTGCTGTTACTTGAAGAGAATGAGTTATGGCCAGACATAGTGAGGAACACTACTACAAACCCCATTACCATTCCTGCATCCACAGATGCAGCAGCCCTCACAGCCTTCAATAAGAAGGACTGCAAAGCCAGGAGAATTATTCTTGATGCCGTGAAAGACCATATCATTCCTCACATTTCAGGAAAGGACAAGGCACATGAGATGTGGACAGCCTCGACCAGTCTGTATGAGAGTTCTAATGAGAACCGGAAAATGGTTCTCAAAGAAAAACTCAAGAGTATCAGGATGAATGGAGGAGAGGGAGTCACAGCTTACCTTACTAGGATTTCTGCAGTTCGGGATGAACTTGCAGCAGTTGGGGAGAAGGTTGCTCCTACAGAGCTTGTGCGGACAGTGGTGAACGGGGCTTCAAAGTCCTGGAGTGCTTTTGTGCAGGCTATTGTGGGCAGGGAGAACCTCCCTAGCTGGGAGAGGCTATGGGATGACTTTGTACAGGAGGAGACCAGGAGGGGTCTTGTACAGGGTAGTACTTCTGAGAGAGGGGCTGATGATGAGGATGTGGCTTTGGCAGCCAAGGGTAAGAAGAAGAAGGGCCCCAAGAAGGGTGGGGCCAAGCAGCAGCAGCAGCAGGGACAGCAGAGTGAACAGAAGAAGGACTTGAGTAAAATCAAGTGCTATGCTTGTCAGGCGTTTGGACACTATGCCTCACAGTGTCCAAGCAAGAAGAAGAAGAAGGGGCAGGGACAGCAGACTGCAGCCTCAGCTGAGGTTGATGAGTTTAGTGTTGCTTTTCAGAGGGAGTTTTCCCTTTATGCTGGACAGACTGAGAGAGAGAGAGTCACCTTAGCCACCAGCATAGATATGGATCAGGACAGGGAGCATTCCTTGTTGGCAGAACATGAGGGGGGTCCATCCACCTCTTCTACTTGGTACATTGACAGTGGAGCCACGAGCCACATGACAGGAGCTCGTGAGGTGTTCTCAGAGTTGTCAGAGTCAGGTAGGGATGTGGAGGTTGTCCTTGGGGACAACACCGTTGTGAGAGCTGGTGGTAGGGGTACCATCACATTTCAGAGGGAGTCTATGAGTCCCATGACTCTGCGGGATGTGTTGTATGTCCTAGGGCTGAAAAAGAACCTTGTATCAGTTTCCACCATAGAGGACAGGGGTCTTGGGGTGTGCTTTTCAGATGGGAGAGTACAGGTATATCCCAAGGCTGCAGGTATGTCCAGTGCCATGGACATCGGGGTCAGGTGTGGAAAAATGTACAAGTTATTATTTCAGCCACAGTGTGCTTTGGCACATAGCAGCAGCAGGGAGCTTTGTGAGCTCTGGCATCGGAGGATGGCCCACTTACATTACCCAGCTCTGAGATTGTTGAGGTGTATG
>LPNX010948550.1:0-67985 GCA_001517045.1 Pseudotsuga menziesii
CATATAAAAAATATAAAACACATATATATATATATATATATATATATATATATATATATATAGGTCCAGTTGTGTTCAGTTCGATCGCAAGGTATCGATCAGCAGTTAGTCTAGTCCAGGTAGTCACAATGTTCCGTACGTTCCATCCGTGTTGGGTGGGTCTTTCAGCAAACGGCTGTTGGGAACATGGGTAACATCATCTAGTCAACATGGGGCTTAAAGGGAACATGGGGGGCTTCTTTTTCTTAGGTGGTTTAATTAATGGTAGGGTATTGTAACCTAATTGATAAAAGATACCACGAAAGACCTTCAACAACTTGTTACAAATGTTGATATACCTTGAGAGGAGTACTCAGGGAAGGGGCTATAGACAATATTATGAGAGGGGCTAGAGCCAGGGAGAGGGAATAGATAGAGCCATTCAGGGAGGGGAGGGGAGGTCAGGTAGTGCCCAACGTTATGTAGGTTATCCTTAGCAACCATTCCCCTAATGACACCGTCCTAGTTAGTTAGTGATTGATTGCTGGCTGCTGGCTTACATCCCCAATAACACACCCAGTCACCCCATCACTCCCACCAGACGAGATCACACTACTACATTTCGATCCAAAATCCGACGGCGCGTGGATTTCTCTTTTTAAACTTACCAAAAATCACAAGGATACATTTTTTTTTGTTGTAAATGTGGCCACAAGCGTCGGTGAAGCGACGACTATTCTCATAACTGTAGGTTAAACGACGACGCTTTAGTAAGCGTCGCTTAAGCGACGACGCCTTTAATTGGTCTATGGATTTTTGGTTTGAAATGTTTTCCATTGTGAGATATTAGATTATTTAGGGACATTGAAGCAAGTGCTGATGTGGTTGAGGAAGAAGTGGGTGGTCATAAGAGAAGTGTTGACAAATGTTAACATTGCTTAAACCATTTGATAAATTAGGTAACGACCAATAATCTACTTGTGGTCACAATTGGATATAGGGTGACATTCCATAACGTTGATCCCTTAGTTGCAAAAAATGTTAATAATGATAATGGGATATGGAGGAGTAGATTGTGCTTAGGTTTTAGGGGTGAGAATTTGACAATTCTAGCATAGATTAATCTCATGAATGTAGTGATGTGAAAAGAAAGACAACAAATATCCCACATAAAGGATCTTTTGGGTGATGGCCATTCTTGATAAATGGTCATTGTAAGCATCCCATGAAATCTATTGAGAACTTGTTTGACCTCTTTTTGAGTTAGGAATTGACATACTATGATGTCAACTCCTCATTGATACATGTTGCCTTTAAGGAGGAGGTAACAAGGAAACCAATGATGAATGTCTTGATGGTCATCTTGAGAGAGATGTGGATCAAAGCTCAGTGTGTAAAGGTAGTTCAAGATAATGTCATAACATGGGTTTTTCGATGCTATAACAAAAGTATGCTTGTCAGGAGAAATACTATAGAGTGGTCATTGGATTACATGGGTAGGGAAGTCAGTGATGAAATCGATGAGGGACAAAGCTTTGTTATGTTTACATGTATAAAATTTAAGGTCAAATTCTTGGAGAAAGGATATCCAATGAGAAAATTTTCCTTTAATGAGCTAACATCCCAAGATACACTTCATGTGATTTGAATTGGTCATGATATTGATGTGGTGAAGAACAATATAGTAGTGGATATTATGTATTGAATGAGCCATGATCAATGCCATCTTCTTTTCATGCTTTTTATTTTTATTCTAGTCCTCCAATAATTTATTGTGATAATAAAATACATGCTTGCAATCATCCGCCCTATATTAAATTAACAAATTAATAAAATTTGTAACTAAACTTGTTTGACATAACTTGGTAATCCACCCAAAATAGTGAATATCTCGTTCATATGAGACATGTTAACACTCTATATAATGTAACACCCATAATATTTTTTTATGCTACTCCCACCATTACCATAATTTTTAGATACCAGACCTCCACCTTGAGTTTCATCATATCATCGATAATGACATAAAAAGTAAATTGATGTTTCATCTAAGTTAATGCCTTGAAAGATAAAGTAATGTTTCAACTAAGCTACCCATCCTAATGAGTTAAAACCATCAAAACTTAATCCACTTCAAAATTAAAACATAAATGAACTTAAATCCATCTTAATCATATCTTATCCCATAAACATCCCAATTTTTTATAACAAAAGCAAATAATATATACAGATGAAGTCTCGTTCCTAAATAGCCCTCAAGCTTTATATGTTTATATAGTTGTCCATATAAATGGAAGAAACATATCTAATCTTGTCGAAACACAAACCACCCGACTCCTGCTATCTTATCCCTTTTACACCTTATCCTCTCAGTGTCGCGGTACGAAGGTGTGTGTTTTTTGCAGTTTTAGAATTTTTGCAAGGTTTTAGGGCAGGTTTTTTTGAGGTTTTTGTGAAGATGGAAGCTTCATGCTTTTCAATGGAGACTACCAAAGTGCTGCCTTCATTAGAAGCAACAACAATAACAGCTTTAGGAGGAGGTTCAACATGTCTGAAGGATCCTTGTTCAAGGCTTCCTATGATGGCCTTGCCAACGGCTGCCCCTTGTCATTCAGGGATATCCCATGCTCGCCATGGGATTTCTTGTTTGACCCCTATTTTTGGCAGGAGGCGGGTCCTAAGAATTAGATCATTGGCACAGGATTCACCAGTGGTGGCAGAAGTGGTAGAGGAGGCACAGGATATTCCTTTGGTGCAAGCAAAAGAAGAAGTGGAGGAGCCCCCCTGCATCAGGAGTTTCAGAAGGAAAAGAATAGGAAGAGCAATTGGGGGGAATTCAAGCAGTTCAGGAGGAAGAATTAGATGTAGCAATTGGTACAGAGAGCAAAGCAGAGCAAGAGATAGTTGAAGACTAGGACTATCCTCCTCTTCCTGAGGGCACTAAACTATATGTGGGTAATATCCCCTTTGACGTTGACAGTGAAGGGCTTGCCAAAATGTTCGATGAGAGTGGGGTTGTCGAGATGGTAGATTTATTATCCAGTTACCTTTTCATTATTACAAATTTGGGTTTTGGAATGTATGTTCCTTTGTGTGTTTCTGTCAAGTGTTTTGATGCCGAATGTAGAGGACCAGTCCATGGTACAGTCTCCTCGTAACTTTTCACTCTAGATACTGATGACCTCAAACTGAGTATTTAACTCGTCACTCTCCATTTTACCCCAACATCCCGTTGTCCCCCATGAATTTCCCAAAAATTCAGGGTGTCTACACATACCCCCCATGTGCATTTCCCCACTCCAACACTCCCAGGTCCCGGAAACTTAGTGGAACGCTAGAGAAAACAGAGCTGAATATAGTCACTCAGAAAAGCAGAGCAGGAAGTGCCCGGTCTGATACCAAGTAGAAATCCAAGTTTAACCTAGATCATAAATGGCCCTCGACACAAGAAACAGATAATATATATCAAGAATCTAAATCTATACACTGTTAAGTTATTGAAATACCGGGGATTGCCAGTATTTATAACAAACTGGGAGAAGCTCACAGTTCATAATTTCATGGGATGCCAACCAGGAAAATAAAGTGTGCCAACTTGGCAGATAAGGATACCAGCCTGGAAGATAAGTATTAGCCCATGTAAGCTTAACAGCTATCTACGTACAGTAACAAGATCTGATTGTGTATCCAAGACCAGACTTATAATTTTAGTTTTGCAATTAAACTTTGATTATCATTTTGACAGCTGGAGAAAGGCATCCCAAACTTTCAACAAAGAAAATTTAGAACTTATAAACAAAATGTAAAAACAATATATGGGAATTGAAAAGTTTTCATTAGTCATTTTAAAACATGTATTTAGCTGTACAAACAAAATATCCTGTTAGTTTGGTTTATCAGGTTGCACACAGTATAACACAAAATCAGACATGCAAGGAACCATCTCCAAGTGCATATGCTACACATTGAGCTCTTTAGCCTCAAAAACTCCAATTCTACAACTGCTATGTCAAATCAAGTTTCATGTCACATTTCTGATCACTTAGTAATGGCAATTCTTGCCAATGCCAAATGCGAAAAAGTTGAACATCTCATACAAGAAGAACTAATTACATCAAAATGTAGTATGTAATGTCATGTGAAATGTATTTACTTCTCTGAGATCCTGTATAGGCATTTTCAGTGCTGCCTGATAGAAGTGGCAACCCATACATTTTTCAAGATGTCTAAAAGGTCATTTCAGAGGTTCTGCAGTTAACTCCAAAATTGACCACGTAACACACAATAGCCAGTTAAACAGTTCTAGAGGCTTGGACAACCTAATGTATCTATCGGCCTATCTATCTTCATGTTGTTTTTACATTACACTCTAAATGATAGCATTATGAGCACCTGTCATGCTATCCAGAATGTGAGGATATAGAATTGTAAAGATAAAAGAGACCTCCATATTTAACTGCATTGGTAGTTGAAAATGCTAGGCTGCATATGCAATCTTAATTCAAAGTAAGGCCAGGACTCTACATTTACAGTACTCATTTAAAATTGTTAAAGCTTCTGTATGGTTGAGAATCAGTATCATGTCATTTGTGTGAGGATGGCATCAGAAAGCAACCATTTTCAGTCAATTTCCACCATGGATTTTCATTTATAGACTGGATGAGTTTGATTCCAAATGAAGAAACAAAGACCACATTTACCTCCCTGTAGAATTTCATTTCCTGACTGCATTTCCATTCATGGTAGTCATTTCTTTGGCAATCAGATTGATTCCACGTACCCAAAGCTCTACATTTGCAGCACTTCCAGCTTCAAAATGAACCTCTCTTCCCTTAACAGTGACAATTCTAAATATCGCTAGTTTATCTACATCACCTTTGCAATGATTTTTGCGAAATGTAACACTTGGTCCCACCCCTGCTTTTTTGCAAATAACATTTCTTCTGCTAGATTTTCCCCATGTTAGCAATCCCGATTTAAGCATTCGAACCATCTTCATATGAGGAGCACCTTTACCTTGCCTAGTTTGCTTGCAGAGTTGTTCACCAGCAAAAACCATATTTTGTGCAAGATGATCCAATATGACACCTTCAGCAACTCTTGACAGGTTATTTCTCCTAGCAAGTGCCAAAGCCGTCTCACCTCTATGATTTACTAGACAACAGTCAGATCCTCTGAGAAGTAGGATTTTACAAGCATCTGCATGGCCCTCCCTTGCAGAAAGCATCAGAGGAGTGTAACCATCCTCATCAAGGGCATTGACTGCACAATCTCTTTTCAAAAGTTGCCCTAGTGCCTCTACATTGCCTCTTCGAGCTGCATAGTGGAGGGTTTTAAACTCCTCTTCCTTCAATTTATTTGCTAGAACGACTTCCAGCAGAACCCTCTTGATAACGTCTTTGCATCCATGGGCTTCTGAGAGGACTGTGGCTGTTTCACCCTTTTTATTGGTCAAGCTCAAATCAGCTCCAGCAAAAACAAGAACTTTGAAAACCTCAATATGGCCCTCTATTGCAGCAATCATGGCAGCAGAATACCCATACCTATCCTGCTCATTCGGATATATGTCAGACTGCTGTAGAAGTTTCTAAAGAACTACTGTATCACCAAATCTGGCCACAAAATGAAGAGGAGAGAAC
Organism: Pseudotsuga menziesii; assembly: GCA_001517045.1. Lineage (NCBI taxonomy): Eukaryota > Viridiplantae > Streptophyta > Pinopsida > Pinales > Pinaceae > Pseudotsuga > Pseudotsuga menziesii. The sequence continues at coordinate 5,619 of LPNX010948550.1, forward strand.
ACTTGGAGATCACTTGAATTTATTTTCTATCCTGCCTTTAGTGTATCCCAAAGAATTTGATGGACAAAAGAAGCAAAACCACTTTCTTCTGCTATGCTTACTGCATTCTGTCCTGCCATATTTACAAGCCCAAGATCAGCCCCTGCAACCAGTAGCTCCATGAAACATTCTTGATGATTAGCCTTTGCACATAGCATCAATGCAATTTCACCTGTTTCTGTTCTTGTATTTAGATCACAATTATGTTCTATGAACTGCTTTATAATAATATGACAGCCCATTCTAGCAGCCATGTGAAGAGGGCAGAATTCATGTCCGTTCTTTGTCCTTACACAAAACTCAGCATTCGCACCAGCATCTAAAAGTGCACCAACTGCCCCTGAGTTGCGGCAAAGAACTGCATGACAAATAAGTGTTCTCCCTCGATGCTCACTATCAGGGCATGTGTATTCAAGCAACATCTTTAGAATTTCTTTGTTTGCTTCATAGTACTCAACAGCACACCATGCTTCATTATATGGCTCTGCTAGGCATCCCCCAACACACAACTCTTCACCAGAGTTTGTATCCCATGACCAAGCTCCAAGGCTAACTTTACAATCTGTCTTAGCACTTGCCTGCTTTTTGAAATAAAAAATCTATTAGGTAGATGAAAGCAAGAGATGTTCAGGTTTGCATGAGGCATCTGATTACTTTGAATCAAGATCAGATAACAACACAACATTTTTTATTTCTGGAGAAAAAATACATGCGATGTTATTAAGATTGTAAATCCTAAGATCTTGAAAATTCATAATATCTCAAGTTCTAATAAGAATATATTGATAGTGGCATTGCTATTAAAATTCAACCCTGTAGTGACAAAGTAATCACCTTCAGCAAATACTTGACAACAGGAGCTTGCTGGCTCACAATAGCAGCAATCAGGGGTGTGCAGTCCACATTTGCATGTAAAGCTGGCTTCGTAGAACGCAGCAGTCCCCTATCCCATGAATTTACATCCACTCCATTATGAAAACACCCAAGAGCAATAGAATAGGATGTCAAATATCCAAAATCCAATAACATAATAAAAAGTATCTGATCACTGTAATGTTGTTTTGTTAGCCATGCATTTGTCTCAAATTTAGAAAGTCTGTTTCCATTGCATAATGTGATTTGGTTAACTTCCGCATAAAACTCAAACCACACCGCATAATTACATAGAACAGTGAAGGACACTGAAGTAGGAGCTAAGATCCTCAACAATCCCTTAACCAAAATTGAGGACACTAAGGAATAGCTACATATTGCACTTCTCAAAGCCCTTATTTTGGTTGTAAATGACTTTGGGTGGATATTTTTTGTTTAAATTTAAACTATACTAGACTTTGTATGGTTTCTCTTGTATACTTCTTTTTCTGTTTGATGTTATATTTTGTGAAGTTCTTTTTCCAACCAAAATTTTATAGTTGATATTAATTTACTACAACTTCTTTTGTTTGGAATGAATAGGTAAGGGATTTGGCAAGGGACACTGGCATGGACTTCAGTGGAAAGATTCTCGAGTTGGAGAAAAAATATGAGCAGGTTCCACCCATTCCATTATCTTTATTCTCTTATCCACAATAGTGCCATTGGAATTTTTGTTTGTTGGAGTTGGTAGGTCATGAGTAGAAATGCTTGTGATCTAATGTGGATGTGAAAGACGCTTTACACATCTCCAGTTTTCATCTTATAGTTGAAGGTAATATTTGTTAATTTTTGGTACAAGAAGGTGGTCTAATAACATAAATGAATATCAAGATAAGGACACTAAATTCTGATAGTAGATACCCAGTTTTGGATTTTAAGATAAGGCAACTCTCCACCGTATTCTATTTTCTTCTAGCCTTTGGCACTTGATCAAAAAGAGGATAAGAGGAAAAATGTTTTGGAAATTGAGACCAAACATATTTCTAATTTCTTGTTACTCTTCTTTCATGGTTCCATTGCATTTTCTTAGCCCCAATATCTTCTTGGAAGGCTTAGGTGCCATTATCCTCCTTGGTAGCTGCAACACTAACACTAAATGTAGTAGATTTTGAGGCCCCTACTCATTGACTGGAAAAGTCAATATATGAACAATAAACTAAATGTGCAACAAGGGCCAAAAGGTCTATAGCATGTGAAGTTCAACAACAGTAAAAGAAAGCATAAACGCTGATAGGAACATACTCAATATTCCAAGGAAGACTTTTTTAACTACTTTAGAATTATTTTCTAACTTCCTTAGAAGTTTGGAATAATTTCTTTTAATGTGTCCTTTTCCCTTTTAGAGAAAATTCCCATTTTGATTGTATGAATGAACACATTTACATACTTGAAGGTAATCTTTGTTAATTTTTGGTACAAGAAGGTGGTCTAATAACATCAATGAATATCAAGATAAGGACACTAAATTCTGATAGTAGATACCTAGTTTTGGATTTTAAGATAAGGCAATTCTCCACCCTATTGTATTTTCTTCTAGCCTTTGGTACTTGATCAGAAAGAGGCTAAGAGGAAAAATGTTTTGGAAATGGAGACCAAACATATTTCTAATTTATTGTTACTCTTCTTTCAAGGTTCCATTTTAATTTATTAGCCACAATATCTTCTTTGAATGCTTATGTGTCATTATCCTCCTTGGTAGCTGCAACACTAAATGGCACTCATTACTAGTTAGTTAACATCTTTTAAGGCATGTCAGGTGCAATTACTAGACGAAGAGAATAAGGAGCTCATACTACTTCTACGTGGGAAATATCAGGGGTCAGATGGCTGTGTTATATCTCCTCTTCAAACAAAAGTAAGTAAAGCAGTACCATTTCCGGCCATATTTAGTATGATCCAATTTGAGAACTACGAATATGGTTTTCTATAATTCAAAAGTTTGAAGCTTTCAATTCCTTCTGAAAAGGTTGTTTTACCATTTCACTAGAGAATTTAATTTGAAAGCAGCAGTTTATTCAGAAGAGTTATGAGTCATGACTCTTTAAAATGAAAGCGACAATGATTGTACACTGTCAAATAGCATCATTACATAGAGTGTTTCAATTGTATGGGTTACAAGCCTTGCCGTCAGTGCTCAGCTATAGACAGACGAAGAAACACTTAAAGGGAAGAAACACTTATTTCCTATGTATGACTAAAGAGATCAATTAGCTTGCTCAAATTACCGTTTATCAACTGAATCTTGTTCAGAAAGTAAATTATAGTCTTGCTATTGTTAAATTCAACATGAGATGTCATTCTCAGGAACCAAAACCTTCTCTAAGACAGAGGCCTCTGTCTTGCATATTTTTTATCAGCTGATCTGCCGCTAGGAGTCTGCCACCCTTACATAATCCTGCAATTAAGGCACTATAAGTATCTACAGTAGGCTGACAACACTTCTCCATCATTTTGTCAAGAAGCTTGAATGCAAGATCAATGTTTATTTCATGTGGCATTCCATCCAGGGACTGAATTTCATCTAAGCTACCATGATCTGAACTGCCTATTGCATCCTCATCAGGAATCACGTGTCCTTTTTGTATTTTGTTTTCTTGAACTATACCACTCATAAACACGCAATGAGCTTGATAATTAGGCTGGCATCCCTCATCAAACATCTTACTTAATAGATCAAAAGCATGATCCATCCTACCTAATTTGATGTTGCCATCAATTAATGATGTGTACGTTACTTGGTTGGGGTTTAAGCCTTTCTCCTTCATTTTACCAATTAACATTTCAGCCTCTTCCAGTCTGCCTTCCCTGCAAAGTCCATAGATTAGTGCATTGTAAGTGTAGACATTAGGACAACATTCTTGCTTTACCATGGTGTCAAAGACTTTAAATTCAAGGTCTGTGGCACCCGCTCTACACAGACCATCAACAAGTGTTGTATAAGTGACCAGGGAGGGAGCTAACCCTTTTCCTAACATCTTACCAAAGATATTATATGCCTCAAATACCCTGTGTTCTTTGCACAGTCCATTAATTACTGCATTATAAGTGTATAGATTTGGTTTGCAGCCATTTTCAACCATCTTATTCATTAATGCAAGAGCAATGCCAATTTTGTCACATTTGCAATGCCCATCAACTAAAGCAGTGTAAATTACTGCACCAGGAGCAATACCCTTCTCAAGAAGCTCATTGAATAAGTCACAAGCTTGCTATATCTTTCCTTCTTTGCAAAGTCCATTAACGAGTACAGTATAAGTCCATTCATCAGGATTACAACGTTTTTTCTTCATAGAGTCAAAAAGACTAAAGGCAATATGTATCTGACCCTCTTTACAAAGTCCATCAATCAGAGTATTATATGTCCTTCGTATTCACTGACTCATTATGGCATCCATCCAAAGCATCAATTAAAGGCAAAAAGTTACCATTGCCTCCAAGCACAAAAAGCACAGCTTTTCGCAGTGCCCCGACATGCATGCTGAAAAGGGATGTCAATATTTTCAGCAAAATGCTTGATTGCCCATCCTTCAATACACAAAAAACTAACTCTTCACAAAGTGTGAGTAATGAAGTATCTTTAGATGTCTGCTCTATCCAAAATGTGTCCTCTCTTGAAACTGGGATCTTTCTCAGAGACACTTTCCACAGACCTGCCCGGAGCAATGATAAAATTAAAGACAGATTCCTTGATGCTGCCTACATCTATTTTGTGAAATGGCAGGCAGAAAATGTGACAGTAACCAGGCCTGCCATGATATTTTTTGGAGATTGTCCCATGCTAATATGTTGAAGACTAATCATAGAAAAAACTTAGATTATAGTGGAGCTTGTGGCTTTCAAATGATACTTCATTTTCCATCACTCTTCTTCTTGGGTTGGTAGTGCTACCTTGTAACCTTGATTTGCTTTGTATTCTTTTCCTTTATTGGCAACCCATACTAAAATGTCTTGCTGCTCCCTACCTCTTATAGAGGCCCTTAAAGATCTGACATACAATTCCATTCTTTCTCCATCTCAATCTGTAGTCCAATCTGATATGTCTTTTTCCATCCTGAAGTCCACCAACCATTGCTTTCCCTATCATATACATATGCCAAGAAGTGAATGTAGTCTATCATGTTTCTTGAGATCTTTGGGACATCCATTCCTTTTACCTATGGATCTGATCCTATCCTTAACCTGCTCTGCCCTTAAATATCTAACATACAAATCCCATTCTCTTGCCATTTCAATGTGTAGTCCAATCTGATCCATCCTTTTCCATCCTGAAGTGTCCACCAACCGTTGCTTGCCCTATCATATACACTACAAAGAAGTGAATGTTTTTGGAGGGGGTGTAGTCTATCAGGTTTCTTGAGAGCTTTGGGACATTCATTCATTTTACCCATGGATCTAATTTTATCCTTGCTTGCTCCGCCCATTTCCAATTAACCATGCTGGATATTTTCCAATAATAGTGTAGCCTTCTAGGAAGACCTTTCAGACTACTGACCTTCCAACTGTTTTTTAAGGGTTTCTTGTCCACTTTTCTATGCTAAGAGGATCCATCTACCTATTTCTTATGACCAAAATCCATAAACCTTCTGAAGATCAAATTCTCCATGGACCCCTACCAGTACTTTTGAGGAAAATGGTAGTTCCTTAAATCTCCATACTCTTTGCTTCTTTGTTTCTGTCCGTAAGTATCATATTACTGGTTTTATGATTTTTTTGAGGACATCTTTAGGAATGTAAGCCAAATATATCCAAAAGATTGGTGTTGTGCTTTCTCAACACTTTTGAGAAGTGTTAACCTTCCTCCCAAAGATATTTATTTATTACACTATAAGTCTATCCTCCTCTCTATCCTCTAATATAGCCAATGCCAATCTTGATAGTATATTCATTTTCTTTTAGGTGAAAGCCTAAGTATGAAATCCTTCATGCTTTGTATGAAATCCTTCACCTGAAATGGAAGATGATTTTTAATTCTCTCTTTTGCTGCTTCTTCTACTTGATAGAAAGCTAGTGTTGGCGTTTGGAAATTTACCTCCATTTCTGTAGCTATACAGTATTGAATGAAAGCTCTGCCTCCCTAAGCCTTGCCATTTACAAAATAGGGTAGACAGAAACTAGCAACCTGAGATAGTTTGAACATGGATTGAAATTCTCTCTCTGAATTGTCCTTGCCATTGCTCTTTATAGGTATATACATTATTTCTATTATCTTGATTTTCGAATACTGCCATCTACAAACAAATTTTTGGCTAATTTACCTGCAGTTGGAAGATTGTACTGCAATATATGTATAACATTGCCATTTACATTGGAAATAAAGAACGCAGAATGAACTATGTTACTATTATAGTACTGCAAATCATCCTATATATCAAAATGATAAAAAGGACAACAGGTAAGTCTTCTTCTGAGCAGCAGGGTGTCCAAAAAGGTAGCCTGGTTCCTTATGCAGTGTCTTACTTTAGTATATAGTCTTCTACAAGCAGCATGTGGATGTTCCAAAAATTTTAAAAATAGATCAGAATTTCGACAAGGAGCTTCACCATTCAATAACAGTGCACTGTTGTCCTTGTTGCTGCTCTCCTTTCATCATCTGCAACTGCTTCCTGATCTCAGATAATTTGTTTCTTTATTTTCTTATTTCTGTTTCTTGTTCTATCACCCTCGTCTTCAGATTGTGGAACTTGTTCTTCACATTTTGAGTCAGCTTCCACATTATCTCCAGGTTATTGAGAGGCCCAGAAGCTAGAGCTTATACTATAAAAATCAGGGATAAGATGTGGAACATCTGGGGGTTTCTCTATAGTGAGTGATTGTAGAGTTCAGGGAGTGTGGATAGAGGCCCTGAAGTGGGGATTCAAGTGTAAATGTTGTTTGAATCCAGCCTGGGCAAGTCCACAATGAGGAGAATTAAAACCTTTTGATCTGGAGGGAGCTCACCATATGTTCTCATAGTTCACAGCCAAATCCTGGATCCATTTTCCATACCAAGGGAAATTCCCAGTAAGGGGAAAGATCATAAGAATATTTCCTACCATCTGTAGTTATCCTCAACTGCACTAATTGCCATTGTCTCACTAGCATTGTCTCACTCCCTATCTTATTTTAAATGCCACTCCATAAGTCTCAGCGTTAACTGAAAAATCCCTGTTGCTCCCACCATTCTACCAACACCCAATGGGGGAGAATGGCAATTGGTGCAGTTGACGATACACAAATAGATTTTTGCCTAAATGACAACAAAAGCAAAAGAAAAAGATCTGATCTCTAAAATGGAAGAGCAGGGCTTGTGTTACCCTAAAACTTACAGCCCTTAGAAAAAGCATAATAAGTTGACTACTATATAGAGAAAACCACCTTGATGCCAATAGCTTCAACCCAAAAAAGAGCAGGGATTGAATGGCCAAACAATATGCCCATTCCCTTTGATAGCCGCAGATTGCTGCCACATAAAAGATTGAAAAGGCTTGGGATGAGAGAGTATTTGGAAGGGACAATCCTTAATTGTCTTGTCTGCAATTGATATTTCCACCTTTCAAAAATATTAACTTCAACAACTAAAAAAAATAAAAGAAAAATAAAATAGATACTTGAGATGAAATGATCATATTATCTTAAATAAATGTCTTTAACATCCCCACCTTGTGGTAGTGTGTGTATCTATGAACCTTTTCCTCCAAGTCCTTCACATAATGTTAACAACATAAGTGAATAGCTGTTTCAACCTTTTACCAAGCAAGGCCATGAAAACTCATCTGATGTTGTAAATTATTATTCACCTCCTCTTCATGATAATCTACACATGGAAGGTTTTGAGTCCACATCCAGCAAGAGATTATGATACCAACATATGTGAATATGATTTACATGCCAGACAACAGATGGAAAGTAAGATGAATTTCCATCATATAGCCACAAATACTACTGCCCTAGCATTCNAACAACAGATGGAAAGTAAGATGAATTTCCATCATATAGCCACAAATACTACTGCCCTAGCATTCATGTGTATAAAACAAGAATATGGGAAATACATGGACGTANATACGGGAAATACATGGACGTAGCAAATGTAACTCTAAATCTTCTCTTCTGGTGGCATCAACCTTTGTTTTTGCCTTTATTTTCTCCATGTCATTTCCAAATGATACTTGNAATTTAACTCTAAATCTTCTCTTCTGGTGGCATCAACCTTTGTTTTTGCCTTTATTTTCTCCATGTCATTGCCAAATGATACTTGTCTGACTTCCACTGTTATTTTCATGTTAGNCTTCCACTATAATATTCATGTTAGCTTCTTAAATTGTATGCAACATTCTTCTTTGATTGTCATTTTCCATATTACTCAATACTTCATTTTATGTGAAAGCTCCTTGGAAAATTTCNCCTAAATTGTATGCAACATTCTTCTTTGATTGTCATTTTCCATATTACTCAATACTTCATTTTATGTGAAAGCTCCTTGGAAAATTTCATCATGAGGATTGGGNAATTGTATGCAACATTCTTCTTTGATTGTCATTTTCCATATTACTCAATACTTCATTTTATGTGAAATCTCCTTGGAAAATTTCATCATGAGGATTGGGCTCATGTCTATACATTATAGCCAAGCTGGTTGATTTGAAATGTTCTTCAATAAATTTTATGTGATCGTGTCTCCTTAGGGTCTCTACACTAATCAGCAGATTGATCACTTTCTATTTTTAGATTCTGAGGATATATTTCTTGTTTTTAACTTCACAAGTTGGGTTCCGAATTGAACACCCACAAGAAACCATAAATAAAATACAGGTGAGTCATAAAGAAGCAAAATTATTTTTCTGAAGAATTTCAGGGCAGTGTCTCAATTAATATCTATTTTTAATTTATTTTTTTCATTAAGAGGCCATGCATGTGTTCTAGGGAATGACAAATAAAGCTCAGCTAGATATTATCTATATGAATTAGTCATCTAATAACAATGAGAATGCACCTAGGATCCTTTGAAAATAATTTTTATGGTTGTGGTTGTTTATAAAATAGCTATTCGGATTATATTTCTGCCCTATTAGCATTGATGATGAGGATATCATCCAATTTTGTACCTTTTTCTTTTAAAACCCTCACCTATGGCGTTATAGTCCAAACTCACAAGGGGAAGATCTAAGATCAACTCAGAGAGGTTACCCACTATCACCTCAATAACTCTCTTTGACATTTTAAATTAGTTCTGTTTCCAACTTTTTACCTCCTACATTCTCACTCAATGTGAAAGTCCCAAGCATACATGTGAGAACTCATGGGTGACTAAGAAAAACTACCCACTGTCACCTTGATAGTATTATCTCTCAGTTTAGGTAAGCTCTCCTATCTAGCTCAAAGGGGGGAATCCTGACAACAATCTAAGTCCAAGGTGTATTCAAGGAGAGAAAGGGGTAAATGGACTTAGGGTAAATCTAGTTCTAATTTGAATTGTAGCAAGTAAATTCCAGATTTACACAACTTTTAAACAATGATTAAACAGAGATATTCTTAGGCTAAAACATATCTAAAAGTTCAATTTATATCCTGAAAATTACAGATCTGTTATACAGAAAATTAGATAAAATAAATAATTGAAAATGAGGGTTTAAGGATCTAAAAATCTTTTTGAAATTAATATTTCTTTGCTGGAAATTTACAGATTGTTGGAGCAAAAATTAAAGGGATTTTTTATTGTTCTCATCTCTTTTAAACGAGCATAACTATGACAGTCCTTGCATTTTTGGAGAAAGAATATCTTCCTATGAAACTCTGTCCAGTTGCTTCCCCTGGCTACCACCATCACCTTCGTCCCATACATAAACCTATGCATGATTCCACTCTGTCCAGCTGCTTCTCCTGGCACACCTCGCTTGCAACTGTCACAGGTAACTGAAACCTATCCATGACTCCTGGTAGGGAGCATCTCATACTCCACAGTCCTGCCCATAATGATAATGTGCCTGCATGCTAGGAAGCACCACATGAAGGGCATCCTGAGATACCTCTATCTCTAACAATTTATAAATTATAAGGATTCTCTTATGGCAAATCTATTTTGGGGAGAAATTGTATCTCAAATTTCTTGTTTATCTGTATTTCTTGTTTATCAAATTGAAAGGTCCAATTAATCTGTTGGTCTCATGTGTATTATGATCCTGTGGGCTACCACATCATCCCAAACTTTGATCTTGACATTTTATAGCATAACAGATATTAATGCATTTGCATGGTATCACATCCATCTAAATAAAAAAAACTAGGCACTGAATCTGAGAAATCAAGTTACCATGCCCTTTTTGCCACTTACAGACGGTGCGTCAAGACTAGTGCCCAATTTGATGGGTCATAAATGCTCGTGTGCTTCATCACTGACTGTCCTGGCATTTGTCTCTCTTGAAATGATATTGCTGATTATAAGATACTTGATTTCCCAATACAGAGTTAAATCATGTTTTATTCCTCCTGCTCCGCCATAACCACTTTCTTGATGTGATTAAGTTATACCCTATAAATATTAAACATTCAATTTTTCTCTACTCAACGCTGTCATTATATTGTATACCGTGGTTAAATACACATCAAGTCATGTCCAATCTCAACTCACTGCTGGACATAGGCAACTTGCAGGTGTGTTTGCAAAATGAGATTCTGACATGTGATTGTTTCTTAGTCTGACACCAGCAACAATGTCATTCTGGACAATAAAGGTTCTTTTGTGCCCAGGAAGGCATGAAAAATGTTGACTACTCCTGCTCCTTAATGTCTGAGCTTTTTCTATGGATCTGCAAATTCTGGGTACATGTACTTCATTATCTACTGGTCAAGTACTTCTTGGATATTCCTAAAGCTGCTTGCATATTTGTGTGTATAGTTTCTCTTTCAAAACAGCTACTTTAAGTTGAAAATGGACTTGATTTGATTTCATAAACTTTGAAGTTAAGAACTTAGCCATTCACGTCAAACTTACCCCTCATATATCCTCAATTTATTTAATTTTTTTAAATCTTTTCAGTCCCGTCATCTAGCTCCACTCTGAATATAACATCTCTCCCAAAAATATAAGTTATAACTTATAACATTGCACATCATATGTTTATAGTACCCCAGGGAGGTTATGGTGGTTTCAATTTTCACCTAACCTTTACATTTGCATTTGCATTTTTGATAAAAATTAGCATTACACGCTCGTGTATATTTGTGTTGATTTTAGTCCGATACTCTTTAGTCTTTCTTATTTTCGCTCTATTTTCTGCTAATGTTTTATGATTCCTCTATACTTTATACAGTTGATCTGAGACCAAAAACTTAGTTCCACACATGGCCCCAAAATCAGGTCACATTTTTCACTCTTATTACGATTTCCTCACCAACAAGCAAAAAAATAGACAGAAATCTTCAAGTCATTATGTTGCTTATAGCTATTATGGAAAAAAGTAGACTACATAATCTCAGATATCAACTGTCACTACTTTAATTTATGGGCCTCTAACCAAATGATATTTTTTCATACAAAGTATGACAAGGCTAAAGTAATAATAAATGGTAGTTTCAATGGTGAGATATATCCACCATTGTTTTATTTTGCAGCAGTTACTTGAAATATATCATCGTTTAAGATTTGAATTGGTTGAACATGTGACAAACGCTGGAATAAATCCTAGACTTTCATTTTTCCATCTTGTTGTTACAACTTGTTGAGGCTTACAGTTGCCCTTACAAAAATTGTTTAAAAGAAGTAGTTGTTTCAGTTTCGAGCCAAATTGATTGAACAAAAGGATACTGTCATTCATACCCACAGGAAAGAGATGCATTTAAAGAATAATTGATGATTATCTCAGGAAACAGAAAGGAAGGGTTTGCATTACCAACCTGTATTAGGGCCATTTTGAACCCTCTACCTGAAGAATAATTAATGCATAATATCCTTAAAGGAATATATTAAGATTAAAAATTTAGTAGTTGATAATGAGGTATGTTTGGAACTGTATGACCTAATGAAAACTGTTTAACAGTTGTGCTTATCAGAAAGATAAAAAATGCAGTGCAAAGCCTCTTCATAGCTTACCTTAATTTTCCAGTGCCAACTTGCCCTTAGAGACATTTGCTGAGTTCTGCCAAAATAGAAATATAATATCCTTCTTTGATGAAAGCATGATACTAAATTACAACCAAGTGTAATGAAAGAATGGGCACAAAAAGCCCAAATAGTTATTGAAAGCCTCCCAGAGAGGGGCCTCTGAAGCTCAATTTTAACAAAGCCTCAAAAATCAATATGGGGAGATCCATATGTGTAATAATCCATTGGATCTATGGGGGGGAAGTCTATTCTTTTATCTTGTTAATTTGAGATAGGTTTTATTACTTGGCAGATGCCAGAGACTTGACGGACAAGATTCAGATTAGCCGTAATTTACGGTTTCTCCAGATTGGAGGTAGAAGAGGATTCCAAGATCTACATAAATAGGATGACAGTGAAATAATGTGAAGACCCTAAACAACTAGGATCTTAAAGCCACAATTCTTTAGCCAATCAGACTCTTATTATCTCCTCTTGGACATTGGCAAATCTGTTTTGAGGAGAAATTGTATCTCAGGTCTAAGATTCGATAGAAGTAGATGCTATCTATTTCTTGCATATAAAATGGGAAGGTCCAGTTAATTTTTTGGTCATGAATATTATCTCATGTTGGATATATAGAATGCATATTATTCTCTTGAACTTGTGCAGATTACAATGACTTATGTAATAATTTTAATTTCCTATAGTGCGATTCACAATTTTAGTATAGTACTGTGATTCCTGTTGAATCTTTTCAACAATTGGTACTGCTGGCTACTTCCAGCTGCATAGTCATATAGTATAAAGCAGGAACATGTCACTGGTGTGAGTTATTTCAAGAAATTTCATCTTGAAAGTTCATGTATCTGTATTGTGCATCTCTTGGAAAATCATTGACTATGCTATTTCACAGGCAACTTATCAACGAGGGAAAAGGAGTTGAGGACACTTATTGGGAGCAACTTATCATCATTGTCAAGCAATAACAACTTCTTAAAGGGTGCTAGCTCAATGGTAGAGCGCCTGCCTAATTATAGGCAGGAGGTTGGTGGTTCGATTCCTCCATGCCCTATCATAAATTTGTGACTACAAAAATGACTAAATTCACATATATGCAACTATTAGTAGCTAATTTTTCGTATCTTAGTCGTATTTAGCTTAGTCATTAATATGTGAACATCTAGTAGTTTATTTAGTCGTATATTTGGTCATTAATGGTTGCAATCAGTGACTGAATCAGCGACTAAATCAATGTTAACTTAGTGACTAAATCAATGACTACATCATTAACTATCAATGACTAAAACAATGACTAAATCATTGACTATCAATTACTAAAGAATTGTCTATCAATGATTAAATCATTGTTTATCAATGACCAAATCAATGACTAAATCAATGACTACTAAGTCAAGCTATTAATGACTAGTGAAATGCGACTAGCTATAAGATAGTGGTAATTTGCTACTATTAGTCACCGACTCAAAAATAGTCATTTATAGCCTGATTTTAGTCATTTTTTGAGTCATTAATTTCTCATTTTCTACTAGTGCTTCCTCACCAAGTTTTAAATCAGTTGGAGGAATTTTGGAATCAATTGAATCCATATAACTAAAGTTGTAAGAAGATGAATTTGAGTACATTGTGAAACCATTAAAGAATTGGTCATTTTGATAAAATTTCCAAAAAGGGGACATTACAGTGGTATTAGAGCATGTTCTTGGCACCTATTGAAGTTATGGATGGTATAGATGAATTGAATAAATTCATTAAGTCACATGGTGATGATATGACCAGGCAGGTTAAGCAAGCATTCGAATTGATGGCTAGCCAATTTATGGGTAGTAGAAGTTTCCATCATGAAGAGACAAATAAGACCATTTATTTTGAAGACCTCAATGATTGGTTGAAGGAAGTTATGAAAAATAAGTCAAATAATAACTCATTAAGGAATAATCATCAATGCACAAGTAGGGAGGAGACCAAGGAGCTACAAATTTATGTGGGTGGTGAAGAAGAAAAAGCATTACATCAAAAGGATCAAAATTTATTCCCAAATGACTTTGAAAAATATGAGGAAACATCACATGAGAAGAAAGAAGAGTACCTTGAAACTATTGAATATCATTTTGAAACAAATTCTACTATGGACATGGACCAAAGGGAATCTACAGATGGATGTTTGAACTATGAAGGCCCTACCTAATGATGGGTGCTCACAACTCTATGTTTGTGACATAGATATCAAATCTGAAAATGTTGTTGCAATACAAATTTCTTGTGAACATAAAGATGAAGACATCGTAGCAGAAAATGAAGAACCGGGATAAACTTCCCCATCACCACTTGAGCTTCAAGGAGTTGATCAAATCCAAAATGAAGAAGAGGAGGTTCACTCCCATGAACCATATTTCATTGAAGGATCCTTGAAGATGAGTGAACGGGATATCCATGAATCCCTTAGAATACTCCATGACACTCAAGAATTAGTGTCAAATTCTTGTTGGAGAGCTACTTCATTGGAGGAAACATCTTTCCTTGAAGTCATGGAGAAGATTCAAAGAGAAATGTGCCACATCAAAGTTAATTTCATGTCTTTGATTTTTGATAGAAACCATTTGATTGAGCTTAATGAATTGTTACATGATGCATACTTGAATAATAATGAGGATAACCTTAAGCTCACAATTCAAAATGAGAAAATTCTTGAAAAGTTGCAAGATGCTTGTTTTCCCTCTAATGTTTTAGATTGTCAAATGGTAGATTGTTTGGAGGATTATCATGACAGGGAGGATCATGTGAAATGTGGAAATTTGAATTTGCTTTATGAGTTTGAATATGAACTTGAAGATATCCAAACACTTGATGTGGTGGAAGAGGAACTTGAATTGTCTTTTGATGAAGGTTATGCAATTTTTAAAGAATAGCATGATTCCTCTACATTGGAACCCATATATGACAAAGGTTTCACACTTTTTAAGGAGCTTCATGATACTACCCATATGGATCCTTCCATGATGAAACTTTTGCACTGTTTGATCATTTTTCTGAGTTTGTTTATTCTCCTACATCCTACAATTTCATGTTTTTCAGCATTAGTCTCAATGAATTATGGGCGAAAGGGTTCTTTTTTATGGTGCCACATGAGGAGTATGGAACTCCTAGATTTAATTTTTATGATGACATGGTTGGAGCACACTCTTATTCACATTTTCAGCAGCATCCTTTGTTACTTTCTGATGATTTACATCTACATGGATGTACCTATGATATGCATTTGAGTCACTTGAAAACTCATTGTTTTTCTTTCTCAACACTTGGTTCATTTGAGGTTGGAAGAACTTCATCCAACACTGGGGTGAATAGATTTCTGATGGGAGAAAAGTTTTGTTACCAGCCACATAGATTGTTATATATTTATGATTCACTCATTAATTGATGTATGTGTGAGACTTCTTTGAGTCATTTGAAGTCTCCTTGTTTTTCTTGCTCATTATTTGGTTCATATTTGAGTGGAGATTCTTCATCCACTTCTTCGATGAAAAAATACATGGATGAATATTTTTCTGGATATCACAACCTTTTGGAGAAGCATTTGATGAGGAACCTCCTTGATGTATCTTTTTATTATGTTGTTATGTAATTTGATTATATATATTATGTACTCATGATGTTTAGAAGAATGCATACAAGAAAATGGGATCTAGGAATTCTCTTTCCTAATGGTATGAGTTGGAGAGCACTCTTAATCGTTGGAGTACAATGCAAGAAATGTGACCCCGAGATAGTTTTTAGTCCCATTGATTCCACATTATTTGGGAAACAAGCAATATGGGAGATTGATTCCCCACTTAATAAGCTGATTTTAATCAGATTATTTCAGTATAAATCATTGTAGTTCCTCTCTAAAATCTTCATGGAATCTCAAAGACTCAAAGTGGGCAGCTCAGTGGCAACTTCAAAGAATCATACAGAAAATAGGTTCTTCAACAACCATGTTTGAAATTTCTTGAGGACAAGCAATATTGAGAAGGTAGGATTTGTAATGTCCCAAACTTTTCATTGGGTCACAATGGAAAAATCACATTTTCCATATTCATGAAAGTTGTCAAATGGACGTTAAAAGTCAAATAATTGCCAAGGATGAAAATCACTAGTTTGCTAGGTAGGGGGTGGAAGTTTTGAGATTTTGAATAAGGGGGATAATAAATGATGTTTAGAAATTAGAAGGGGATAAATATTTTATAATGTAGCTTATTAAATAAATAAAATTGAAAATTGAAGTGGCAATGGAGCATGGAGACACATGGAGACTATGGGGCCCACACAAGCTAGAAAATTGGTGCCATATGGCACCCTCCTACTGCAATCTCGAATCTATGGTAATCTTAATGTTTTTGGATGGATTATAAGGTTAATATACTTGTCCATGTATACTTTATAGGTCTAATTTTGGATGAATTGTAACTTACATGGGAGAGGAAGATCCAAATGGGAGTTTCATAGACACTTGGCTAGATTCCTCTTACATTTATGACATCTATGACACCAATGATGGAGATTCTATGACAGTTATGAAACAAGTCATATCTAAAGGATGAAATATGAAATATGACATCAATGACATTTCAGGAATGAATATAACATCTTAGAGGGCGCTCATGGGAGTTGGAGAAGGCCAAGAGGCTCCTACTCGAATTTGGGGGAATATAGAAGAGGAAGAGAGAGGCCACATGGCAAAGCATGAGAAACCACACCAATTAAACTTGGATTGGTTTTATGGATGATTTGGGGAAACTTAGAAGGCCAAGAATTTTTATAAAATACAGGAATAAACCAAGTTAATGGCTTTTGATCATTTGATGAATTTGGGTTTGTGAAGAGAGTGCTAGTGGATGACTAGTTCCTTGCCTTTGCCAATTTTGAGGGTGAAAGATTCCCATCCTAATTGGTGATTTGGAGAGGCCACTCAGGTATTTCAAAATTTTTAATGGAGTCATATGTTATAGGTGCAAGCTACAGGAATCTCATGGACATCTAAATATCATCTTGTTCTTCCATTCATCTCAAGTTTTCTCACCATCTTTCGGCTCCATGGAGTGAGGTGCACTTGGTGAGATATCCATATCTTTGAGGGAGATTCTCTTGAAACAGTATTCTGTATTATGATGTAAATTTTATTTTATTTAATTTAATAAATATCTCAGGTTGAAATTCCAAGATATCTCATGTATTATTGTTCAATGTTGAAGAAACAATGTCATTTGCCCAATACCTTGTTGTAAACTCTTGCAATATTGATGTAATCGAATATATGTGTGCACCATTGATAATTTATAAATGAATGAACTGTAATTAATGTATACTATGGGTTTCATGTTTAGTAACTGATCATTTGTGGCCATTGGGTCAAATTTCATATCATTTGGAGAAAACTACATCTCGTTTCCCCAAGTGTCCAAAACTAGTTTTTTATATCTGACTAAAGGAAGTGATAAAAGCTATGTGAGGTCGATTGGATATGTATATGAGTATATTATAATGTATTATACATATACCCTACTTCAATTTGAGAATTCGAGTGGTTTTCAGCACACTTGGGAAGCCATTTCTATCATTCACCCCGAGGAGGATTTGAGCCCCAAAATTGCTAGTTAAAGCATATATCTTATTCATAATTTCATATAGACTTTTAGAAGTAACAGGAAGTCCATAATGCATCCCTGAACATTATAATTAATCTATCATATCATTCATGCACATTTTGGTGCACTTCGAGAGCATTTGGATCCATTTGGAGTCATCTACCATTGGGGGATGGAACCTCAAAACTACTAGTAAATTCATTGAGTTCTCTTGGATACCTATTCGACACCAAAAACATATATTATGCTTCTAATATACTTTAATTAATGTTTGATAGCAGAGCCAAGTATCATACCCACCATTGGTGAAGGTTGTATAGTGTTGTGAAGATATTTGTTCCAGGACCCAAGGGGGACTTCCACCTCCCAAATTGACAAGTCTTGTTCCAAAAATTCTTCCCTTGCAAATTGCAGACCATGATTGGGTATATTAGTTGATTATATTTCTAGTAGATGTGCTAATCTGTCCGTAATAAAAATTACATAACTTGAAAAATTAATTGTATAATAAATAAAATTTACACCATTCAATTACCTTTCACTTTCCTCTTTCTACCTTTCCCCAAAAGGACCTCCCCTTCAAATTTGTTGATGGAGTCGACATGCCAAATGCGAGGCAAATTGATATTTTTTGCTAAATTTTGAAGATATTGACTAATGCACACCATGGATTGATATAGAATATAGCCATGCACCATAGAACCCTTAGGGCATGCTCTTTGTCTAACAAAATCCTTCAATGAATTCAAATTCCTTTCCACCATCCACATTGACCTTGAGTTTATAGGTCCACACAATTCACTCTCCTCAACTTGGTGTATGAGATAGTGTTTTTGTGCATTGAAAAATGTTGGAGGTAAATACTTCTACATTTCACACATTAGATGCATAATTTCTCTCTTTCAATACCTAATATATTCTGTATGGATTTCTTTAGATGAAATCCACCTACAAAAGATGCAAAAAAATAACATGAATGATCAACCAAATTGAGGCATATAATATATAATAAATTTCCAAGATTTAAAACACAATATGTCAATCAGCAATGCAACAAAAAGAACGAACATTTTTCATGCATATAAAATTGTTACTTACCTCATGCATTTACCAAGATCATATAATAACTTGTTTTATATTTTCGTCAAAGCTATTTGGGAGATCCATAGGTAGAACGTACTGTAGCAAAAAGCAAATCATTATCTAATGTTTCCAAATAAGAGATAACAAATACTAAAAATATTTACTTAATGTAAATTATATACGTAAATAATTACCGTAATGAATGTATGCCAGTCATGAGTTTTAACCCCGCCAAAATCACCTTTTTTGGTTAAGATATTTTGTATGTTCGACGAAAACCTTGTCGGAAACCTTATTTTCTGAATGACCTCTTTTATAGCATTTCCTTTTTTCTTCGTCAATAGCCAAGGAAGACTAATTTTTCGGTTCTCATTTTTGGCATTGGAAATAATTACACTTTGCAATGCGTGATTGGATTCTGCAATGTCACTACATTTTTTTCCAATTTTATCTTTGTCAGACCTTCCATCTAACGTTTTCCATATCATTTATGTTACATTCTTCCCGATATGCATTGTATCAAACATATGATCTACTTGTAGGTGCTCGTAGTAAGGAAACCTACTAAATTGTATGGGATAACTCTTCATTCCTCATGGAATCCCATTTATTCCGTAAATACATTCATTAAACATAAACAAAAAGACATTAACAATAATTCATGACACCCATGGTAGAGAAAATTCAATAAACATATATAAATCATAATATTACATGAACATATTGTATGTTGCATATAAAATTTGCATACCCCGACAATTTCTATTATATTCCAACTTCCATAGATGAGATGTCATTCTTAGTGGTTTCTTTGCATTCTCTTCTTTACCATTGAATTTTGTTTTTTCGATAGTTCGGTACCTATGGTTCTTAGGGAGGAAGTGTTTGTACTCATCGAACACCTCCTTTGTTAAACTTCTTAAACGATGAGATTTTATTTTAGGACCACATACTATACATGAAAATTTTCCCATTGTTTGAAGACCTGCAAGATATATGTATTAATCTTATAGAATAAAAAAATTATTCATTTAAAAAAAATGCATGTTTTTTATCTTAAAAACATATAATTTTAATGACGTGCAACATAAAGTTACATACCACAAAAATGTGTTAACCCGAGAGTGTCATGATTTGTCGATGCAAGTATTCCATGGAACTGAAATTTTTTCTTCCCTATTGGTCTAGAGATGTCATACATAGTGATTCTTGCCCATAACTTCAATAGCCCATCAATAAGAGGCTTGTTGAAGCCTCAGTTGTGTATGCAACTGAAAATGGTGTCTAACTCTTACAACACGTGGAGAAAACCCAGCCAAAGGCTTCAAACAATCCCACACATGTATTGCTTTATCCTCGAGCTGTTTAAAGTAGTGATCTCCCACGGATATTTAAATAGCCTCCACTGGATTTCGGAAGTTTGATCCATAGAGGATATAATTCCTAGACTGGAAAACAGGGTGGGTGATAGGGAGAAAAGAAAAATAAGATCTAACTATGAAAGTAATCCTGATATAAACCTAAGCTACCTAAAGAGAATTGTTGATTTGATTTACAGATTATCCTGAGATATTTGAATAACAAGTAATTCACCACATTGACAGAAATGCAATTGAGATGATAAACTCCTTACTTAAATCACAATATTTTAATGAAAATTAAATGAAAGTAACTCAAGATTAAATCATTCATGATAACCTGTAGATATGTATGTTAGTTGAAAAACCAACATTTCTTTGTTGTAAATCTTTTACTATTCAGTCACTTGCAGAAATAGATAAAGACAATTAAAGAATAAATTCCTTAAAGCTTTTCCAATGCATTAATTAATAACAGAGAGAAATCTAGGTTATAAATGAACGCATTCATTAATTGCAAGTACATCACAGCATCTTCTGACCAATCAAAACAAGGAAAATTGAGATATGCCATAGAAATCCAATCAGATCATAGACAAGAGATAAGAAATAAAAGTATTGTATTATTCAAAGTTTTGCAATAAATTACATAAACCTCAGGAAACACAGAGGTGTTTTTCAGTCTCCTGTACCAATCCTTCCTTCTCCAAAAGTCCCTGGCAGCAGCGTTTCCTATTCTCCAAAAGATTTACAACACTGGTTTGCTACAACAATTTCTGAGTTTCTTTTCAACTTCAGTACAAATACATAGATTTTATGATTGCACAGGATTACTATATAATAATATCAGAGAAATTTATAGATAAAGAGAAATCATTTCCTCGATCTGGAGATGCCCCCCCTTCTCTCAAACATTTGGGTATATTTTATAGAAGAGACAAGCAATGGAAGGACACTAGAGGAAATTTCAATTTAAAAGAAGCCTTCCAAAAATAATAAAAATTCGATGTCATCATGTATTATCCAATCAAAATTCTTTAAAATTAAAAAATGGAGCACCTATTAAACAAAATTTTAATATAAATTTTGGGGATAGGTATCATAAAATAAAAACTACTGTTTTTGTTCATATTTTCAGCATATCTCCCTATGTTTTTACTCAAATTTCAATCAGGAGAGCTCATTGGATGTGAAATTAAATTTCACATCCAACAAGTACCCACTTGGAATACTTTTGATAGGCCCCGCTACCCCAAAAACAAGAAATACCTTAAAAAATGTGATGATGACATCATCATCATGTTTTTTCAGGTATTTCTTGTTTTTGGGGTATCAAGACTCATCAAAAGTATGATAAGTGGGTACTCTTTGGCTTTAGACTTTAATTCTGCATCCAACGAGCTCTCCCGATCGAAATTTGAGTAAAAAATAGGGAGATATGTCGAAAATACGAACAAAAAAGTAGTTTTTTCTTTTCTTCCTCCAAAATTAATAAATATTATTTTATTATTTTCACTATTATTTTATTAATTTTCCTTAGGAGACCCATTTTGAGTTGAAATTTCCTCTAATGTAAGATCCAACCACTGGAACTCTAGTTCATTCAGCTCCCATCCAAATAAGTCGTAACCAACTTCTGAAAATACTCCTCTATTTGGGCATTCTTTTCTCCAAATTGGTTGAGAGATTTCCAAAACGACCCACAATTAGGAGTAAAAGACCCAATTTGTGAAGTGGGTTTTCAACAATTTTATCATATTCTTCATGGTTTGGTGTCAAAGGGAGCCCGAAATTTTCCTCCCTCTTCAGGTGTGATTCAACTTCTAAAAATAAATGTGCTCTTCATTAATTCCATATCACCTTGTATCTTTTCTCTCAACGATCCATGAATTTTTGTTGGAGCTTCCTTATTTATCGAGCAATCCAATTTGTGATGCTAAAAATAAATGATCTCCATTGCTGGAAGACAAAGATTTCACCGTCAAACTTCAAATTGGTATCACTACCGTAGTTTGATTATATTATCTTTGGCAACCTGCAAAAAATTATATCAATTAGTGTTCATTAACCAAGGTAAAATGTAATCTAAATTTTTAAATAATGTTAATTAATCCTTTTTCTCGGTGATCAATATCATCATTCAACAATCCCTTTTTTAAATGTTTTGATACAAATGGTAAATTAACTTAAGATTATTCTCTTGGAATTTAAGGATCAGTAACCTTCCATTTTACTCTAAAGGGATATGTGGCCTTTGATTTTAACAATCAAATCTATTATTCTCTGTTAATTAGTTTCCAAATAAATAAAACTAAACAAAAACAAGAAGTCCCAAAATTAATATTCCCAAAAAAATCGAAAATGACATGTCGGAAGGAAAATTTGAATTTGTTTAAAACAATCATTTAAACAAATCAAGAAAAACCAAAGATGAAAACCAAATTAAAACCCTAAGTGAAAAATAAAACTACCAAACTTTACGAAACCAAAATCAAATTAAATTATAACCTAAGATAAGCTTACGTTCTAGAAAGATGTGGGAATGAATATATGAAAAAGTGATTCCCGCATCTCGCATCCAGCAAGTTGTGTGTTGCAGGAATGTTTTATTAAAATATGAAAATGTTACCTCCCGCAATCCATATCCTGCAAGTTGCAGGTTGCGGGAACATTTAAAATTTGAACAATTAAAATCAAAGGCCCCGCATCCGCAAAAATGCATAAAAATACTTGGGAAGCTTGGAAATTTGCAAGTTTTTATTTATTTATTCAAACGAAATGATAAATAAAAATCTAGAAATTATTTACGAAGAAAATTTCAATATCTGAAAACCTAAACCTAGAAAAATAAAAAAACAATTACAATTTAATTCTTAAGAAAATAAATGTTGGAAACAAGTTACGTATATAGGAAAAGAATCACTGCTATAATATAGGAGAATCAATGAATTCCATAAATAGGTTTCTAACATAATCATTTTCCAAGAATAGAAAACCTAGAAAGAAATAATAGTAATTCAAATTAGCTTATTGAAAATAAGACTTATCCATCATCAAACTAATTTCACATTTTTGAATGTTGAATTTTAATCCACAAATTTCCAAATAAAGATAAAACCAAATCTCATTGAAATTAGGGAATTTAGGATTCAAACAAACTAAAACATGTGTTCTTTTAATTTTCATAACATCCAATTGTGTATAAAATTAATATATGGATTTAATGAAATACACAATTTAAGTTAATGAAAGTCAAAACATAACCATGATTATTTAAAAAAATTCAATAAGCTTAAACCAAACATTACAAACATTAAACTAATATAAGCAAATAACCCAAAGACCATTATTATTTAAATATTTACATTACAATTCTAGGCATGCAAAAGGGAAAATAAAACTCAATCAAGGCCAAATACCGAACCAATGCAATACACAAAAGCATGAGAGAAGAAATGATAAGATCAATCCGAATCCCAGAGCGAAGGCAATAGCCAACTGTTATCTTGAATAATCAGTTTGTGCAGGGAAGACCAAGCTTAGGTGGGGAATGTGAAAGATAACATGGTAAGCTAACCACCAAGATCATAGAACCAAATCAAATAAATAAATGAGAAAATATAAGCTAGAGATCAGTAAGAAAGGAGACAATCCAAATAATACCAAAGATCTAGAATGCGGGAGAAGAGTTGCAGGAATTTATTTCTCAAATATACACACACTTTCCAGAATCTGCAAGATGCAATTGTAGGTTGCGGGCTGCGGAAACACACAACACAATCATAAATCAAACTACTTCCCACAATCCGCAATCCGCAACTTGTGGGCCGTGGGTTGCGGTTTTATCGACTGACTTATAAAAAAAATTTCCGCATCTTGCATTATGCATTGCAGGATGAAAACTCACAGATAATAAGCATTGTGGGTTGCGGGATGCGGGTTGCGGGAATGACACATTTTGGGAAAATCAGCATTTTCCGCAACTCACTAAAAACACACAAAAAATGCATAAATATGAATAATTTAGCTAAATCAAAGCATAGAAACTATGAGAAATGTTTTGGGGACCCCAAAACAACTTAAGAAATTCAGAAAACATAACTCACATGTAAAATTGGGGTTCTCATGTTTTATTGAAAACATGGGATCTGTTGTGTCTACAACAAATGACGACATGCTTATCTATGAATAAGAAAGATAGTTTTTATACGTGTATAAAGGAGTGAAAGATAAGCCTTTTACCAAGAAGAGAACTTCCCCTAAAACATGTATACCACATTAACAAGTCAACCTTTTAAATATTTACCCAGCTGTAATTGATATTTTAATATTTCCCTTCTAACTATCACTGAAAATGTGAAGACAAACATTGATTGATTAGGTTTCTAACAGAATATGTTTTTTTATTGAAACACGCTCTAAACGAATAATTCATGATGACGAGAAGATGTTATCTTAATGTTTTATCTCTAATACCACAGGCATGGCCCTGCTCCCAGCAGGCGTCTATAGCCTCGACTGGGTTACCTTTTAACCCAATAAGTTACTTTTATCCCATCAACTAGTTAAATATGTGAAGCATATCAATCCTTGTTAAATATTTGCATCCCTAGAAAGAATCTGGAAATTACTGTCCCGAATTGGTGGCAATGTGATTCACAAAAGATTACAGATAATGAGTGGGTTGACTCATGATGAGACCCTCCGTCTTGCAACTATTTTTATGACTACAAGCCAGTACCCTGACTTGATGACCAGATATTAATAAAGTCATTCCATAAGAAGGTATGATCATAAACAAGCCGGCTTGTAATAAGACCTCTTGTTTCCCAACTTACTCCTAAATATGCTAAAGAAAAGGATTGGGCTACGTTTAATGTTAATCTCATAAAAGATTACTTATTGGATGAAAAAGCCACTATACTCCTTAAGAGAGTTGGATGGCATTAAGAGGTTTGAGATGATAACAATGCAAGCTCCACCCATTTGCTCGTAAAGATGGATTCAAGTAGAACTTAATTGCATAATCTAATTTAAAAGAATATCTTTGCATATTGATTTGTGATAATTAGAAAGATAATCAATGCAGCTAAGTTTATATATATAAAGGTAAAACTTGGAAAGTGTTCCACCATGGGAAAAGAGATAATCTCTTCTTGAAAATAACCTTGAAATGATTCCTTCACATATGAGACTTCAAAAGAGGTAGGCTTGGAATGACTAACTTGCCCCAGAGTATCATTAACTAAATATCAACAATCCCCTATCAAAAGGTTTGATAAATAAAGCATGATTCAAAACAAGAAATTGTAGAGTAATTGGAATCAATTTTTCGATAATTAAATTTTCATCCTTTTGCCCCAATGCAAATGATTATCAAACTAAGAAATCCAAGCCTAATCAATCAATTTAAAATGGAATGAAAAAGTGATCTAATCAAAATAAAATTAAAGCAATTATAAATAACTATTCTATTCAACACCTATTCCTACACTACTCTAAAAAGCTAGGTATAATCAAATTTCCGATGCAACCAGTCATGTAACTTGAAACCTGCAAAAGAAAACAAGTTATGTATTAGTATTTGAAATTGCAATGCTTCAAATGGAAACATAGGACAAATCAAATCAACAATTTTCTTATGTACAAAAAAGGAAAGATGACATGGAAACCTTTTGATAAATTATTCTTCCAACCAAACAAAAATTGGATCATAAAAATCATGTTGGAAGTGACATGATATTTGTAATGCATTCATGGAAAAAACTAATATCTGATGAGGATCATAACTAAAATGAATATTACCAATAATATGATTAAAAAATTGCAAAAGGGATTTAGTGAAAAATGAATTCTTTAAAACAATATCATCATTAATTAATTGGGAAGGAACAAAATGACAATTTGGTGTTACCTTAAAACTAATTCCCTCATTTTGTCCTTCAATTTGAATCTTAGAATTAATGACGTCAGATACAGATGTGGTTATCATGTTGCAATAAAATAGACCCATATCTAATACAACATGAGAAAATATTGTATCCCTTTCCATATTGCAGATTGAAGAATAATCCTTAATGACATGAGATGAAATAGATGAAGATGGATTTATTACTTGAGTAATGGTAGTAAGAATATTATTGTCTTCTTCATGGAGATTTAGAGATAAACTAGATTGAACAGAAATATGTCCCTCATTCTTAAAAGATTCACTTTGTATCCTATCAAAATCTGACCAAAACTAAATATCAGTTTGAAAATTATTAACATACAAATGTAATATTTGATCAGAAAAAATATCTGGATACAAAGAGAAATAGGTTTCAGAATGTAGAAAATTAAATGCTTCTCTATTGATTAAATAGTTTTCATTAATTGTTTCAAGAGAAACATAATTAGTAAACATATAATTTAATAATGAATTTTGAACAAGGGAACCTCATTGATCATGAGAAGAAGATAATGTAATATCAATAATAGAATCATCATTAGCACATTCAATTGTTGGATCTGGAATGTTTAATTCTTCTTCCAATGTATCTTCTATAACAAGAGTTTTAGGATCGTTACTTAATATAAGAGTTGAATTGCAATCCTTATTATTTTG
The DNA here is from genome assembly GCA_001517045.1 of Pseudotsuga menziesii. Lineage (NCBI taxonomy): Eukaryota > Viridiplantae > Streptophyta > Pinopsida > Pinales > Pinaceae > Pseudotsuga > Pseudotsuga menziesii. The sequence continues at coordinate 32,328 of LPNX010948550.1, forward strand.
TTCATGAAACTATGTATCACAAAATCCTAATTCTTGTGCATGCACACCAATTTCATTATCTTGAGTAGAATTCACAGGATTAGATTCTAAATCAATCTTGACTCATAAAACGAAATTATTATCAATATGCATGTCATTAATTTCATATTTATCATTCTTTTCCAAATCAAGTGCGTCAGAAAGAGAATTAAGATGGGAAAACCAATAAATTATGTCATTTTCATAAAGTTGGTGTCTCTCATGAAACCTGCAACATATTATCATAAATCTGGAAAAGAAATCATCAAGAGATTTACCTTTGTATCTACAAAGATTTTCTAATTCAAAACCAATATTTTTGTAACTATAATTCTCATGAGCACTAATAAATAACTGTGTGAATTGTTTCCATGAATGAATAGATTTAGTTGGTAGAAATTCATACCAACTCCGAATTATTTTTTCGAAAGTAGCGGTAAACATTTTGCATCTCTCATTCTCATCAAATACGTTTATAAATTCACAAAATTCATTCAATTCCGAAAGTTGTTGAGATGCAGACATCTTACCTTCTCCATTGAAGCTCAATCGTTGCAAGAAATTATTTGTCCCTCTAGGAATACTTCCAACAGACCTAGGAAAACTGAAAGCATGATCTAGAACAGTGATATGAGCCATTTTCAAAAATAAATAAAGTTAAATAAAAAATTGATGAAAGGGCTTACTTGTCGGTCGACCCTCCTTCTAGCGCCATTTGTTAAAGCCTCGGTTGTGTATGTGATTGAAAAGGGTTTCTAAGGCTTACAACACATAGAGAAAACCCAATCAAAGGATTTAAACAATCACACGCAGGTATTTATTTATCCTCGAGCTATTTAAAGTAGTGATCTCCCATGGATATTTCAATAGCCTCCGTTGGCTTTTGGAAGTTTGATCCATAGAGGATTTGTTTCTCAGACTAGAAAACAAGGTGGGTGATAGGGAGAAAAGAAAAATCAGATCTAACTATGAAATTAATCCTGATCTAAACCTAAGCTACCTAAAGAGAATTGTTGATTTGATTTACAGACTATCTTGAGATATTTGAATAACAAGTAATTCACCACATTGACAAAAATACAATTGAGATGATAAACTCCTTACTTAAATCACAATCTTTTAATGAAAATTAAATTAAAGTAACTCAAGATTAAATCATTCAAGATAACCTGCAAATACATATGTTAGTTGAAAAACCAACATTTATTTGCTGTAAATCATTTACTGTTCAGTCACTTGCAGAAATAGATAAAGACAGTTAAATAATAAATTCCTTAAAGATTTTCCAATGCATTAATTAATAAAATAGAGAAATATAGGTTATAGATGAACACATTCATCAATTGCAAGTACATCACAGCATCTTCTGACCAATCAAAACAAAAAAAATTGAGATCTGTCAAAGAAATTCAATCAGATCATAGACAAGAGATGAGAAATAACAGTGCTATAGTATTTAAATTTTTGCAATAAATTACATAAACCTCAGGAAAAACAGAGGTGTTTTTTAGTCTCCTGTACCAATCCTTCCTTCTCCAAAAGTCCCTGGCAACAACATTTCCTATTCTCCAAAATATTTGCGACAATGGTTTGCTACGACAATGTCTGAGTTTCTTTTCAGCTTTAGTATAAATATAGAGCTTTTATGATTGCACAGGATTACTATCTAATAATCTCAGAGATATTTACAGAGAAAGAGAAATCATTTCCCTGATCTGGAGATGCCCCCCCTTCTCTCAAACATTTGGGTAGATTTAATAGAAGAGACAAGAAATGGAAGGATAATATCCAACCACCAGAAATCTGGTTCATTCAGCTCCCATCCAAACCGGCCGCAACCAACTTCTAAAAGTACTCCTCTGTTCGGGCATTCTTTTCTCCAAATCGGTTGAGATATTTCCAAAATGGCCCACGTTTAGGAGTAAAAGACCCAATTTGTGAAGTGGGTTTTCAACAGTTTTATCAGATTCTTCACAGTTTGGAGGCAAAGGGAGCTCGAAATTCCCCCCCCTCTTCATGTGCGATTCAGCTTCTAAAAATAAATGTGGTCTTCATTAATTTTATATCATCTTGTATCTTTTCTCTCAATAATCCATGAATTTTTGTTGGATCTTCCTTATTTCTTGAGAAATCCAATTTGTGATGCTAAAAATAAATGATCTCCATTGCTGGAAGACAAAGCTTTCACCGTCAAACCTGAGATTGGTAGCACTACCGTAGCTTGATTATATTATCTTTGGTAATCTGCATGGCTTAGAATCCCTGCAAACCTGCAAATAATTATATCAATTAGTGTTCATTAACCAAGGTAGAATGTAATATAAATTTTTAAATAATGTAAAATTATCCTTTTTTCGACGATAAATATCATCATTCAAGAATTCCTATTTTAAAATTTTTTGATACAAATAGTAAATTAACTTAAGATTATTCTTGGAATTTAAGGCTTAGTAACTGTTGATTTTACTGCAAAGTGAATTGTGGCCATTGATTTTAACAATCAAATCTATTATTCTATGTTAATTATTTTTCAAATAAATAAAACTAAACATAAACAAGAAGATCCAAAATTAATATTCCCAACAAAATTGGAAATCACATGTCAAGAGGAAAATTTGAATTTGTTTAAAACAATCATTTAAAAAAATCGAGAAAATCCAAATATCAAAAGAAAATTAAAACCTTAAGTGAAAAATAAAACTACCAAAATTTACGAAACCTAAATCAAATTAAATTATAACCTAAGATAAACTTAGGGTCCACGAATGAAAATGTGAAAAAGTGATTCCCGCATCCGCAAGTTGCGGGTTGTGGGTTGCGGGAATGTTTCGCAGCATAAAAATACTTGGGAAGCTTGGAAATTTGAAATTTTTTATTTATTTATTTAAACGAAATGATGAAATACAAATCTAGAAATTATTTACTAAGAAAATCTAATATCTAAAAAACCTAAACCTATAAAAATACAAAAACAATTACAATTTAATTCTTAAGAAAATAAATGTTGGAAACAAGTTAGGAAAAGAATCACTCCTAAAATATAGAAGAGTCAATGAATTCCACAAATAGGTTTCTAACATAATCATTTTCCAAGAATAGAAAAACTAGAAAGAAATAATAATAATTCAAATTAGCTTGTTGAAAATAAAACGTATCCATGATCAAACTAATTTCACATTCGTGAATGTTGAATTTTTAATCCACAAATTTGCAAATAATGATAAAACCAAATCTCATTGAAATTAGAGAATTTAGGATTCAAACAAACTAAAACATGTGTTCTTTTAATTTTCATAACATCCAATTGTGTATAAAATTAATATATGGATTTAATGAAATACACAAGTTAATTTAATGAAATTCAAAACATAGCCATGAATATTTAAAATATTTCAATAAGCTTAAACCAAACATTACAAACATTAAACTAATATAAGCAAACAACCCAAAGACCAATATTATTTAAATATTTACATTACAATTCTAGGCATGCAAAAGGGAAAATAAAACTCAATCAAGGCCAAATATCGAACCAATGCAATACACAAAAGCATGAGAGAAGAAATGATAAGATCAATCTGAATCCCAAAGCGAAGGTAATAATCAAGCGTTATCTCGAATAATCAGTTTCTGCGGTGAAGACCAAGCTTATGTGGGGAATGTGAAAGATAACATGGTAAGCTAACCACCAAGATCATAGAACCAAATCAAATAAATAAAAGAGAAAACATAAGCTAGAGATCAGTAAAAAAGGAAACAATCCAAATAATACCAAAGATATAGAATGCGGGAGAAGAGTTGTGAGCGTTTATTTCACAAATATACACACCCTTTTCGCAATCTACAAGCCGCAATTGCAAGTTGCGGGTTGCAGAAACACACAAGACAATCATAAATCAAACTACTTCCCACAATCTGCAATCCACAACTTGCGAGTTGCAGGTTTATCGACTGCATCATAAAAAATGTTTCTGCATCCCGCATTCCGCATTGCAGGATGCAGGATTCAGGATGAAAAACTTGCAAATAATAAACTTAAAGATCCCACAATCCACATTGCGGGTTGCGGGAAGGACACATTTTGGGAAAAATAGTCTTTTTTGCAACTCACTAAAAACACGCAAAAAATACATAAATCTAAAGAATTTAGCTAACTCAAATCATAGAAACTATGATAAACGTTTTGGGGACCCCAAAATGACTCAAGAAATTCAGAAAACTTACCTCACATGTAAAATTGGGGTTCTCGTGTTTTATTGAAAACATGCGATCTGTTGTGTCTACAACAAGGCTCAATATATGCATTCATATCTTTAACTTGGTACTTACCTAATTGATCAATAAACATACAAAATTGCTATTTAGTTATCCGTCCAAATATATAAAAGGTGTTCTCATATAGCAATTAAACAAATAACTTTATGAAATAATATAATTACAACTTTCACAAAAAATACCTGGAGTAATCATTTCCAACATTATGTGCTCTCTCTTAATGATCATCCAAGGAGGTAGGTTATTGTTTATGATGAAAACAGGCCACATTGAGTAAGTAGAACGAAGCTCACCAAATGGATTGAAACCATCAGCTACCAATGAAAGTCTAACATTACAAGGTTCATCTTTAAAAATTGGCCATTTTTCTTCAATGTTCGTTAATGCAGAACCATCTACAAGCATTCGAAGAACACCATTTTCAATTTTATTCTTCGCTTATTAATCCATAAACTGTGCTATACTTTGGTACGTGAATAGTCATTGGAAACATGGAATTATGGGAATATAACCAAGAAATTTGCGAGGGATATCTTTTGTTAATTGATCACTTCGATATCTACTAATTTCACATTGTGAGAATTTGTTTTCTGATGCATAATGTCCACAATATATAATATGATCATTAAGACATGCATCAATAGATTGATACTCCTCTCCAATTTCTTTCATAATCAAGAATACATCTCAACTTGTGCATGGTAAATTATTTGATGGTGGTAATATAAATTCACCCAACAATCTGCAACATTGACAAAAAGTGAAATGTAAACAATACACGTCATAAATATTTCATATCCCTAATTTATGAATTAATTAACACTAAAAATAGAGGAAAATAATCAACTTTACATACCTTAGGAGCTGTGTGAAACAAGTGTTTGATAAACCATTCAAAACCTTCAATTTCACCAACAACAATATAGCAGACAGAATATTGGTTGTTGAGCCTTCATAAAGAGGTTCTTGGGACTTCTTGACAAGAGGAACATCATAAAAATCATGGAGGTTGTCTTCATCCAATGGAGAAAATGTGTCTTGCAGCAATCTATTTATCTCATCTTCACCATTAGTATCAATAACTTCATCTTCGTCCATAGGATCATTAAGAACTCGATCTTCAATAGCATGATCTCCACGCTTGTTGCCTTGTAAAGTAGTATTTCTACTATTATGTGGAAAATAGCTCTGTGGTGATCGACATCTTGGGGGCATTGTCTTTATATTTACAAACAATGCAATAACATTAGTGTATAATATACAACACATATATTTAAAATGATAAAAAAATTGTGAATACATTATTAGTACTATTACAAGAAGTACATTAAATGTAATGAATAATGTCTTACCAAGGGATTATATTCATACCCCCTTTCAGCATGCCCCTTCTCTTTACAATGTTTTTCAACTAATGTTCTTAAAATTATTCTAGTTCACAAACCTCTGCAATCATTTCAAGGGCAATAACACTTTCCATCACCCTTCACCTCCAATGCTACCTTAATCTCAGCATATCGCCTATTGTTTTCTTCCTAGGCATATTTATTTGACATTCTGATAGACTATAAGAACAAAAAAAAACTCATTAATCAATATATAGTGTACACCTAAATTGAATAGAGTATATATATATTAAAGGAGACCGAAAATTGAAGGAGGTGATTACACGATTACCTAAGTTATAATTCCCTTGGATTACTACATGTTGTTCCAATAGGTATTGGCATATGGTGGGTAATGGATATTCACTCTACATAACATGAATTTATATATTGCCTTAAAAAGGGGGCTAAGGAATTGTGTAAATGATGTCACAAATTAGGATTTTACATATTACTTCAATGCATGTGTTGGCATATTAAATATAGATATGGTGTTTCCTTATAAAGTAATGAATTGCTATGTAAATGTCAAAGCGAGTTAGTATGTTGGGTTAAGTGTTTTCGTGAAAGGAGTTGTTACACCATTTTGACAAGTGGTAATACTCATAGGATAATGAGTGGTTAATTGGTTCCCTAAGATGGTTTATAATTATTAATTGCAAGAAATTGTACATTATGGTTGTGCCAATGGATCTAATGTAGAATAAATTGAGGGGTCGGTAATATTGTTCATGTTCATTATACTAGAGATTAAAAGGCTTCAAGACATTGACATGATATTGTCAAATGAGATTATGAATATAGATGTAAACCATCAAAAATTGAAAGGATTGTCAAATGGGATTATGGATCTAGATGATAATGTCGATATTGTCAAATGACTATCAAAGCTTGAAAGGATACACCATTGTGGTCTCATTGGCTATCTATATTGAGGGGGTTAGTTAAATATAATTAGATTGTGTACTTGAAATATACGATGATGGTCATGATATTAAAATTTTGACACAAACCACCATTTAAAAAATTACATTTTAACAGAAATGAAAATTTAAAAATTTACATTTTAACACAAATGACAATTTATAAAATTACATTTTGTCACAAAAATACCAAACTATATAAAAATGTGCTCCATTGCATTCAAGACCTAGTTGGAATATAAAGGGCACAACAAAAAAAAGACTAGGGCATTGCAGTCAAACTAACCTGGAAAACGAATGAGATCAAAAATTCGATGTGTCAAACCAGAATCAGAATCTTGAAATCGCAAAACAAAAAACCAATAGAAAGATATTAGCAACTCTAGCAAATGATTTTGAAAATATGACTTAAGAACCTGTATTTATAGATCAATGAGGGTCGCGGCTTCAACAAAAAATGCACAACGATCAAATTTATAAAAAAAGGAAGAAGTCAATGACCGTAAAAAAGAAAAACAAAGGCAACGTTTCTTTTCGGCATTCGTCACTCTAGAGATGTTATGGACCTTTCGTATCTCTAGTGACGTTAGGAATCTTTCATCTCTATAGAGATGAAAGGTCACTATAGCGATGAAAGGTCCATAATGCCGCTATAGTGATGATCATCGAGGGCATTTTCAAAATTTTCAAAAAATTTACATTGTTTTTTCACGAAAACATTGATTTTATTTTTTTCGTGGCAAACTTTCATGGGACTATTGAACCATATGTAGTAGTGTAAAATTGTTCGATGAAATACAAAACAGTGAGATAAACTTAAACGTGACATATTTCAAGATTAACCAAAAGAACCTTATTTGGTTCAAGGACTGGTTGTATATGCCTAATATTATAGAAATCAAACTATATATTTTGAATGAAATGCATAAACCTCCTTTTTCATGTCATCCTCGATACTAGAAAATAATAACTTCTCTTAGAAATAAATTGCTCTGGCTAGGTTTGAAAACCGATTTAGTCGATTATATATCTAAAGGCTTGGAATGCCATCAGGTTAAAGGAAAACATCGACATCCAGCTGAGTTGTTAAAGCCTTTTCCAATTCCTAAGTGGAAATGGGAAGCTATCTTTCTAGAATTTCTAGAATTTATCACAGGTTTTCCAAGGGCACAGAAACAACATGATTCCATTATGGTAGTGGTTGATAAATTAAGCAACTATGTGCATTTCATTCCTGTAAAATCAACTTATAAAGTAGTTAATATTGTAGAATTTAAAAAAAAAAGATATTTCGATTACACGGAGTACAAAAAAATGTAATCTCGAATAGAGATGTCAAGTTCATCTCGAAATTATGTAAATCCTTATTTGTGGGTTTAGAAACTAGAATAAATTTCAGCACCAATCATCACCATGAAACTGATGGACAAACAAAACGTACAGATCAAGTTATCGAAAGACATGTTAAGGATGCATGTCATGGAAAAACCCAGTAAGTGGGAAGATTATTTACATTTGATGGAGTTCGCATAAAATAACAAATATCAAGCCTCATAAAAATGAGCCTATTTGAGATCATGTATGGTAAAAATTGTACCACCCAAGTTAGCTGGGATAGCCCTATAGATTGTCTACTAGTAGGAACAGAGTTATTACAAGACATGGAACAAACTGTTTAAAAAGTGCAAAAAAACTTGAAGGTGGCACAAGACCGTCATAAGAGATACGCTGATTTAAAAAGACAACATAAAGAATTATTAGTTAGAGACCATGTATATCTTCAGTTCAAACCTAAAAAGAGTTATCTCAAACTAGGGAGCTGCACTAAATTAGCTCCATGATTTTGTGGACCTTTCCAAATTCTAGAAAGAATCGGACCTGTAGCATATAAGCTTGCGCTTTTGGATCATTTAAAGATTCATAATGTCTTTCATGTTTCAACATTGAAAAGGTATATTCATTATCCCTCTCACATTATTGATTGGAACATGGTAAACGTGGAACGAGAAGGTAAATTTCAAGTGGAACTTGTACTCATTCTAGACACGAAAGAAACAACACTTCGGAGCAGAGTCATCACTCAGGTAAAGGTGCAATGGAAGCACTTTATCCTTAAGAAGGAAACTTGGGAACTAGAAGAAGATATACGAGCAACGTATCTCGACTTGTTCCCATAACCGATGGAATATTATTAAAACAATGACGACAATGTTCGTAATAAGGGGGTGAGGATGTAACATCCCTCAAAGTACAAACATTTAATTAGTAATTTGTTTTTTTATTGTTTAATAAAATTGGTTGGATGAGAAAATTGCCAATAAGTCCTAGAAGGACTGATGTAATAAAATCTTATGGCTTAATTTAAATAAGAATAAAGGGGAACATCCATGTTAAATTAGGATATCATGCATGAAACAGTAAGGGATAAGTAATGCTTAACCTCAGAGAAGTTGAAACAAGTGTCAAAACTGCATTTATGGCACTAGACACACCCTAAAAATTAGGGATTTTGTTAGCTGCAAAAATTCCATAAGAAATTGGCTACTAGAGGAAAGACCTAGGAAAATAAACTATAAAAGGAAACAAGTGTCAAAACTGCATTTATGGCACTAGACACACCCTAAAAATTAGGGATTTTGTTAGCTTCAAAAATTCCATGAGGAATTGGCTACTAGAGGAAAGAGGTAGGAAAATAAACTATAAAAGGAAAGCACATGAGGGAGGAAGGACGTTGCTTAATATGCTTGAAAGAGAGACTCTTGCTGTGTGAGCACATTGTGTTAGGAAAGACAATTTTGAGTAGAAATATAAGATCGGGACCTTTCTATTGGCATGCATGGTTTAGCTCGGGGGTGACTGTCCTTTCTATTGGCATGCATGGTTTAGCTCGGGGGTGATTAAGGGCAGACTTTGTAGCTAGTCCTAATATACCATTAGGTGGAACTTGGTTGTTACATTTGTATCAAGAATCTCCAGTTTCTATTTTGGTATTTGGTTTATATAGTTTATAGTTGTTTTTACTTCTTAAGGTATTTATGCATTCTCAATGGATTATGAGTTTTATCAACAGACCGGTGTTCTATATTCCATATTACATGACTTCTCAAGTTTAGATAGATAAATTCTTCAGATGAATTGTGTTGTTGTCCAGTGCCTCACTGAAAATAAATAATGCAAATAGTACTTGAGGTAGGAATATATAGAGAGAGAAATGTTTTATTACAGAATGCCATAAAGTTTATACCATTCTACAGATAAGTTCTGAAGGGAGATATTGCAAAATAGCACTTGCTTTAGATGTATTGTATTAACAAAGTATTACCTAAATGCCATTTAGTTATCGTGGTTTAAATACCTAACTGGCATTAAAGAAAGTTTATATAAAATAAATCTTTGTTTTTCAATATTGAACAGTCATTGGCAGAATATGTTCTTCGTTTCGCTTGGAAAAATACTAACCTCTAAACTGTATTTGTAAAAATGATTGTTGATTGAATACCAGTTCATACTTATTTAAGGATCTAATTGTACAGTACCAACCCTAACTACAAAACTATTTTAGGTTAGTATAGTACATGGTAAATCCCGTAACATTCTAGATTGTAAAAATGGTAGGGACGTATTCTTTTTCAAAGATTCGAAACCCTAGAACCTAACCGGAATAACTTCTCCACTTCGTAGGGGAGCCTTATGGTTCGATCTACAGGATTCTATTCCAAGTGGAGTTAAGTAAGAGTTTCATCTCAGATTAAACTATGATATCTTATTTTGGGAAGGAAAATAGCCTAAAGATTAGAGATTAGCCTCAAGTGTTGAACTTAATAAGTAAATTGCAACTATCTGAGGTACAGAATAAACCTTTTAGAAATTTATAGGAAAACAAAAATAAATGCGGGTTACTTCAATGGTGATGCAAAAACATTCTGTGTTACAGTAACAAAAAGTGCTAAGAGATACGGTCTTCTCTCTGAAGTAATATTCTCAAAGGTAAAACTTTATATTTTACATAAAGGAAATACCAAAGACTTTATTACTGTTGTTATGTAAAGATCATTTAAATAAGCAGTAATTAAATACAACTACCAGTTACTTGTAATGGGATCGTTGATATCCCGATAATAAAACATCCACACAAGGGAAATCCTTGGACGAATCACCATCTAAGATATTAAACAAAACTTACGATGAAACAAACAATTACACAGTAACCTAACTGTTCTCTCTCTATAGTGCGCAGTCAAGGAACTTGACATCTTAACCATTAATTAACCATGTATTGCACTCACTGCTAAGCGATTCATTGGTTTAACAAATGAATAACTTTAATATATGCTCACTGATCATCAAAGTTACCATAACAAATCCAGAGACGAATTACTCAGAGTAAAAACCACAGTAACTACGGGATGAAACACAAGAAGCAGAGACACGACTTGCTGCTTGCTTTCCATTTAATAAATATATCAAGAATCACCTAAAATATCCAAATAGAGATGACAGGTCATAAACCTTGAATAGTCTGCACAATATTTTTTGTATAATTTAAACAAAGTAAGAAAACAAAATTGGGTAAGGTTACCCTTTGTATAGTCAGTTATTACTTAAACAGTAACAAATTTTGGTCGTGGAACATCATCATTAAAACAATGGGACTGCCATTCACCATTACCATAATCCACAGTGATAAATGGGGCATTCCCCATAAAACTTAAAAGGAATAGAACAAGCGTAAGATCTAGTTTACAACTAGTTAAATGGCGTACTAAAACCATGAAAGGTTTCGACCTCCCTTTCACATACCTCAACAGAAGATCTTTTCCCTCAACCAACAAAGTTTCAGTCTAAGGTGGATAGATTTCTTACCGAGGAGGAGGGCCAACCTGCACTCGGTATTGGATACCCCGCACATACATGTCAAGAGAAAATAAATATAGTGTGGGATGCAACAACTAATAACCAACAATAAAATAATCCAACTGAATAGGAAAACACATAAATATTTTGGACGAGTACATGTCAAGAAGGATGCCATGAGTGTACTAATGACTAGTTGATCCACCTGGTTTAAGTGCAGTATTGAACCCAAGTTGTGAGTGTTCCTAGTGAACCTCTCAGTCACTGGTGGAGGAACTGGTGTGATAACATGGATAAGGTCGTAACCACTGTCAACTGAAATGGAAATCGCACCACCTGTTAAAGCCGAGGGTTGGAACAACAAAACGAAATTATGAGCGCGTGTAATCCTTAAAACCCTCATCAAGGTGTTGGTGTTATCATAAAGGATACCATAAATTGAGTAGCAGTAATTCTCCAGTCAGACAGAATAATATGAAAATTCCTTTTCACAAACCCAAGGGTTAACCCGGTACATGGTGTTACAGGGTTGTCGTAACCATCTTTAAGAACCTCTTAATTGTAAACTATTGACACCCAATCTTTCCTCCACATGGTTTTGAGTCTTGGAGTTTTTTTAAAGGCTTGATATTAAACAAATAAAATGTAATTTTACTATATATTTTATAGTAAGGTTAGGTCGTCTACGAACACTTTCGAAATAGGAACTGATAGTACCACTTTTCAAACCTTAGAAACGTGGGTTGGGAAACCGTGGGTTGGGAAACCATGGGTTTGTTAGAGACAAAAACTTTGGATTAGGGAGAATTTATAACTATAGAAGAATTTTCTTTATAGGATCCTAACCAATGGGAGAGTTGCACCTGCAAAAGATAATTTAAATACTTTAGTACATAGCTTAGGGAATAATTAAAAATTTCCCAAAGAAAGATTTATATTTGAATGGGTAAGAGTTGAATAATTATTTCTATTGTGATCCTTTCTCAAACACTTGTGATCACCTGTCATAACAAAGGAAGAAGGGTTAGCTGGAGCTATGTAAGAAAAATACCAACCTCTCAAGTCTTCCTTGCTACTAAAATAACTCTTCGAGTACTTTTCATAATTACAGATTGAAATGTCTTTACTAATGAATATGTTGCACAACTATGAAGCATTATTTTAAGGATATTGTTCTTAAGCGTAATAATGGAATTAAGAAAAACAAGAATTTTCTTTTATGGGTATTTCACATCCATGGAGCCAAATTATATTGACCTTAGATCTAGTTATCATCAAATTCGAATGAGCGAAGAATACATACCAAAGACTGATTTCAAATTCCACCATGGTCACTTTGAGTTTGTTTCCATGCCCTTTGGATTGCCAAATGCTCCTAGCACATTCCAATCATGCATGAAAAATATATTCCACAAGAAAATTTGTAAGTTTGTACTAGTTTCTTTGATGACATTCTTATTTATAGTAAAACATGGAAGGAACATTTGCATCATCTAGAAGAGGTATTTAAAATTCTGCATGATCAATCTTTGTTTGCTAAGCTGTCAAAATGTGATTTTGGTTTAACAGGGCTCTTGTATCTTGGACACATAATTGGTCAAGATGGTGTGAATTTGGCTATAAAGAAAACAAAATCCATTATAGAATGGCCTCGTCCAAAAAATCTCATTAAATTGAGAGGATTCATTGGAATTTGTACCTACTATAGGAAGTTTGGGAAGGGGTTCTCCCAAATCACTTCACCTCTAACTAATTTGACAAAGAAATATTCTTTACAAAGGCATGAAGGGGATGAAAAATATTTCCAAACAATGAAACAGGTAATAAGAAACTTTCCTATTCTATCCTTGCCCAATTTTCTAAACCATTTATCTTGGAATGTGCTGCATTAGGAGAAGGCATTGGAGTAGTCCTAAAACGAGGAAAACAACCAATATCTTTCAAGAATAGGAAGCTAAAACCACATGAGAATATTCACTCCATTTATGATAAATAAATGTTATCCATAATGCATGCTTTGATCAAGTTTAGGAAGTGCTTGGTGGGAAACAAATTTGTGGTCAAAACTGGCCATAGCATCGTAAGGTCTTGCCTCACTCAAAAGGATCTAAATGAAAGGATGCAAAAGTGGGTGAGTAATATTCAAGAATTTGAATTTCATATTGAATATGTGAAGGGAAATAATAAAGAGAAACCATATCCACCAAGTGAATGAGAAACCAATATTCCAAATAAAAAGGTACTTGCACCTAGGTAAACCAGAGAACCCATGTGTGAGGAAGTAAAAGTAATAGAGTTCATAAAAATAAGAAAAGGGCCTAAAGCAAAACATCACCTGAACAAATTGTGGGAAAATCATTGATTCTCCATTATCCAAAGGTTGTGATACCCATATTTGGAATTAACTAGTTGAGGAAGGTTTTGGCTGGAAGAATGAACAGAGCATGAATATCACGATATTCCACAAAAAAATATGAAAACAAAATGACCAACAATCAAATATTACACATGACCTCTGGATAGCTAAAGTGAAGTCCACTACATGAGTGTAATTGAATTTGTCAATGAAGAACATGAAAAGAGCCCCTTCCACCTACCCATCACATGGACAGTTTAATTACAAGCATTCGAGCAAATCCATCACCTTGGTAAATAATATCCATACCATACACAATCATAAGAAAGGAAGGATTATGTAAGATCATGGAAATCATAAGGTCATCAATGATCTCATATGAGTCAATCCTTATGCTAGGTAGGTTTTAAATTATGATACAAGGACATAAGTTCATAATGGACCATCAATATAGCATACCCTCTCTAAGGAATTAAAGAGCATAGGTTAAAAATTCTAAAGTATATTGTATCTCCATCAAAACAAAATCAATATAGTATTGTACTTGCAAATAGAGAAGAGAGGATGTATTAGCCACATGCTAAGTAAACCGAGGCCATCAATGGGCCAAGGACCATGCATGAGAGAGTTCTTTCCTAAGAAAACAAAATGGTCCATAAACAATATAATCAATGAACAAAAGAATTATCCCATGAAATAGATCAATCTGCATCATGGTTCAAGTTATGATTGACATGTGATCGAGAACCATATAGATAAAATATTAAATAAACTATCACAACTCATACAAATACTTAAACAATGTTAGAAGGAACGGTCTTAAACATACAGACTAATTCAATTCATGATTAAAGAGAAATTCATAAGTTGAACCAAATGATAACAATATAATCCTTATCTTAACCATTGAAGAACATTCAGAGTGAGGAACAGTATAAAATGGGAAACATCACATATTAACTCAGTGCTGAAGTTAATTTACCAAAGTAATACAAAGAATAAAACAAGTAATCAATGTTGAAATTCACCTACGTAAACATATATCTTACAACAATACAAAGACCCTTATTAAAAAAGAGTTGGGTGTATTATAAGGGACATTATATGTTTACATTGTAAATTCTTTATATTCTCAACAAGAGTGTAGACAAATTTTGGTATAAGAATAGTAAGTAAAATTCATGAACAATACTTCCTCCAACCCTACAACTCAATAAATAGGAGCCAAAAAAACCATAATTTTTCTATGTTTTTCAATTCTATACGTTGGAAACCACCAAAAATTGTGTGTCCATCTATTTTTTCTTATAATTCATTGTTTTCTCATTATTTTCACTCACTCTTTTCCAATCTATAGAAGTTATTCCCTGCTAGTTAATAAGAGTTTAATCTGTACTACATCTTATCAATCATTATCTTCTCAGCTACAGGACTACAAATTGTATGACACACATGTCCCAACATTGTTCTGCTTCCCATATACCTTGCAGGAGTATAATGGAGAATGCAACAAACTATGAGCTAACTACTAAGGTATATAACACCCATGGACTTACGAAACCACTTTGAATTCACCTATGATCACCAATTCATTCAATGCATCTACAACATATTTTGAAGTGTCAACATTCTCTAGTATCACCTTTCCATATTATACTATGTCTTGAGTTAAATGGTATTGGATAGATCCATATGCTTTGTCTTCACATGAAGGTTGGATTCTTATCTTAGAGAAAAATGGCATTGTTACTATCACAGTGAATACTACATTTGACATAGTTTAATAAGCTAAATGGTCTCCTTAGAGGCATGAGTAACTTTTGTATACTCTACCTCTATAGTGAAAAATAAAACCACAACTTAATGTGTTCTCATGGAATACAATGCTCCACCAAATAGTATAAACACGTATCCACTTGTGTATCCCCTTCGGTCTACAAGCCTTGCCCAAATATAATCCAAATAAACTTGTATTTCCAATGAACGTGGGTCACGTGAAACATTACTATGAGAATAAATGGAATACTTAAAAATCCTTGGAAAATAACTAAATATCATCTTCATTGTATCCAAATGTTTACATTTATGTATATCCATGCATTGACTCAAAACTCCCACTACTTGGGAAACACCCAATCTAGTATAAACCATAACATACATCAAGCTACCAACTAAAATAGACTAAGGAATATAATCCATATCCTCCATATCTAGAAGTTTTGTAGGTCATTTTTCAATTGAAATCTTAGTTCCCATAGAAATAAGAGCACTCAATGGTCTACAATATTCTATGTGAAAACTGTTGAAATAATGTAACTTCGGAAGATATTCTAAGTTGTATTGTATTCCTCCTATTGGAGATGAGTTTGGTCTTGTTAGAGTCATTGAAGGATACAATGTAAATCTTTGAATTTAAGTCGAGTCATTAGTACCCAAGTGTCAATGTAATAAATGCTATTTGTAATGTCCAATTGGACAAGTCGACCCTGAAAGCTAGTGAATTCGGCCCCGCTAAGTTATAGGTGAAGTCAACAAAAGAATATAAATAGGGAGGCGCTCCCCTTCATTTATACTCACTCACTCAAGCTGGTTTTAGCAAGAGAGAGAAGTAGTAATGCACCAAGAAGGAGGAAATAGTTGTTGTCTTGATTTTACACTGCATTAGTTGAGTTCTATACTGATGAAGTTTTGCTGGGTTTTCTCCCTTGTGGTTTCCTCAAGGAAAATCTATTTGTTCTTGTGTTCTTATGTTCTTGTGCATGTTGTTCTTTCAGTGATCTTCTAGTGGAAAATTGTTTTAAGATATCATCTAAACAATTATAAATAATTTTAACATGGTATCAGAGCCACCCTGAAAGGGGACACTGCACAACTAGGGTTTTTTGTTCTTAACAAATCCCTCGACAGTTCAACCAGAAAAGAGGGCTCATCCAAGTCGCCTCTGAAGGGCGCATCTTTCTGTGGTGATAGAATTGAATTTCAAGAATTTTCAATTTTGGACCTGTTATTGCTCCGAGGCTAAACTAGGGTTTAAGTTTTCCCAGGGTTTCATCATCAATCTCAGAAAAAGGAATATATAATATACCTCACCTTAGGAGGGCACATATTTTCCACCTCTCAACTCTAGTATGGTTTCCAATTGAGAAATTAGGGTTTCTACATCAAACCCTAAGTTTTCCAGAAGGAGGTCATCCAAAAACTATTTTCGTCAAGTAAGTACTCTTCCTCCCTGTTCCATTTGAAGTTCTGATTCTGTTGAAGATGACTAAGATCACCAAGCTAGATGAAAATCTTGAAGGAGCTGAAAAATTCAGATCATGGAAGTATAGGATGATGCTCATCCTACAAGAGAATGACCTAGACAAATTTGTAAAGGAGGAAGTGAAAGAACCAGAAGAGGAGGAATCTAAGTCCAAGCATAAGAATGATATGATCATAGCCAAAAGGATAATAGTTGAATCCATCAAGGATAACTTGATTCATCAAGTATAATCAAGAGAAACTCCAAAAGAAATGTTTGATACCCTCTCCAGCTTATTTGAAGGGTGAAATATGAACAGGAAGATGACCCTGAGGAATCACCTCAAAAGTGTTAAGACTCAAAAGACAGAGACTATGCAATCTTACTTTTCAAGAGTGGCTCAAATTAAAGATCATCTAGAAGCCATTGGTGATATAGTAGAAGAAGCAGAAATTGTGCTAACCACCCTAAATGGTATTCCAAGATATTGGGAAGCCTTTATCCGAGGAATATTCTCAAGAAGAAAGCTAACCAAATTCAGAAATATATGGGAAGAATGTGTTCAAGAAGAATAAATAATCTTATCCAAAGAAGTGAAGCTAAATGAAAATGAATATCAAGCCTTGACAACCCATGCCAAAGGAAAACATAAAAGAAAGAGTTATGATCATCCTCACAATACTCAAGGGTTCAAAAGACCCAAGAAAGACTTCTCAAATTTTGAGTGTTTCACTTGTCATAATATGGGACACATTTCCATCAAGTGTCCCATGAAAGTAGAAAGAGTTAAAAATATGAGAAGGTTCCAAGATCATGCTGCTAAAGATAGTGATCAAGAAGTAGAAGAGGAAGCAAAGAAAGATGAAGAATCAAGTGAAGAATATGTATTGATTTCTGCCCTAATAGGATCAGTCTCACCAGGAAATGACACCTGGATAGTAGACAATGGTGCATACAAACACATGACAGGTTACAAGGACTCACTATCATGTCTTGTACAAAAATATTCACCACACAAAGTAATGCTTGGAGATGACTCTCAGTATCCCATTAAAGGAATGGGAGAAGCATCCTATAAGTTGGATTCTGGAAAATCCATGAAGATGAAGGATGTCCTATATGTCCCTAGACTAAAGAAGAACCTCTTGTCTATTTCATCCTTGGACAAGAGAGGATTCATAGTTTCCTTCATAGATGGAAAATTTCTCATGTGGTCAAAAGGAAAGACCATAAATGATGCATTAGAAATTGGAATTGAAGAAGGAGGACTCTACAAACTGAAGGGACATGCATATTCAGCTTTAAAAACAAGTACAATAAATCCATGTGACCTTTGGCATAGAAGGCTTGCTCATGTTCATTATAGAGCTCTTCCAATAGTAAGCAAGGTTGTGACTAGTCTACTAGAAATTCAGATAGATCATGAAGGTGTATGCAAAGGATGTGCATAAGGAAACAAACTAAGAATCCCTATCTGAAGAGTGACATCAAAGAAAAGGGGATCTTAGATATTATCCATTCGTATATATGCGGGCCAATGCAAACAACTTAATTAAGTGGGTATGTTTACTATGCTTCCTTTATTGATGACTACTCCCACAAGACTTGGATATTTTTTTGAAAAAGAAGGATGAAGTATTTGAAATGTTTAAAGAGTTTAAGGCCCTAATACAAAACCTCTCTAAGAGGAAAATAAATATTTTAAGATCAGATAATGGAGGAGAGTTCAAATCAAATGAATTCAATGATTTCTACAAGGAGTTGGGATTAAGAGGGATATCACCATTCCCTACAACCCTAAAAAAAATGGTGTGGTAGAGAGAAAGAATAGGTCTATCATGGAAGTAGTAAAATCCATGATACATGATCAATATCTACCAATGTACCTATGGGAAGAAGCATCGAGAACAACAAAATATGTATAGAACAAAATCTCCCACAATGCCCTTGGGAACAAAACTCCAGAAGAAATGTTCTCCGAAGAAAAGCCTGAGGTAATTCACCTAAAGATATTTGGTTTCCTTGCGTATATTCATATTCCCAAGGAGAAAAGAACAAAGCTAGAACCTTCAGGAAAGAAGGGATTGTTTGTGGGATATAGTGAATAGTCAAAATCCTATTGGATCTATATTCTAGGATACTGTCATATTAAGCTTAGAAGAGATGTAACATTTGACGAAGACTCAGCTTTTAGAAAATTGAAGAAAGATAGAGAACATGAAGAGGAACATGAAACTATCAAAGCTATAGAGAATCTTAACCAGTTGGGAATGAAGAAGAAAGTCAAATACCTGAGGATCATGACATGAGTGAACCTCAATTTCCTGAAGAAGTGCCCAATGAAATGATTTCTTGAAAGAGAAAGCGTTCCTAGGCTTGTGATGTAATTGAAGAAGCAAAAAGACTTGGTTTTACAGAAGGAACCACTAGAGAAAGAAAGAATCCAAAGTCATATCCCAGTTATATGTCCTTGATGAGTGATCTAGTTGATAAAGAACCGACTTGTTTTGAAGATGCAAATAAAACAGAAGGAATGGAATGATGTAATGGTCGAGGAATACCAATCCATAATAAAGAATGATGTGTGGGAATTAGTCCCAAGACCAAAAGACAAATCAGTGGTATCCTCAAAATGGATCTTCAAAACAAAGCATTCTGCAGATGGTAGTATAGAAAAATACAAGGCAAGATTCATAGCAATAGGGTTCTCCCAAAAGGAAGGAATTGACTATGAAGAGACTTTTTCTCCCTTATATAAGTACACTTCAATCAGAACTATCCTTTCCTTGGCAGCCAAGAATAAATGGAATTTACATCAAATGGATGTGAAGACAACTTTTCTAAATGTCTTGATAGAAAAACAAGTGTATATCAAACAACCTCAATGTTTCGATACTGATGATTGAGAAGCTTATGTATGCAGACTCAAGAAAGCATTGTATGGGATAAAACAAGCACCTAGAGCATGGTATAGAAGAATAGATGGATTCCTGATGAGTTTAGGTTTTACCAAGAGTAAGGAATATCCTAACCTTTACTATAAGGTCGAGAATGATGGGATTATGATACTACTTTTATATGTGGATGACTTATTCCTAATAAGAGAATATAAACTCATCATTGAATGAAAGAAGAAGTTGGCTATAGAATTTGAGATGAAATACCTTGGAACGATGCACTACTTTCTAGGCCTTGAAGTTTGGCAATCCCCAGATGAGATTTTCCTAAACCAAGGGAAATAAACGGTGGAGATTTTGAAGAGGTTTGGAATGCTATATTGTAAGGCTATGACCACTCCGATGACAACAAACTTGAAGTTACTAAATGACGATACATCAGAAGTTATATATGCTACTCTATATAGACATATTATTGGTTCACTGATGTACTTAACCGATACAAGACCTGATATTTTTTTTGCGGTAAATACACTAAGTCGGTTCATGGTGAATCCCAAGCATATTCACTTGATAGGAGAAAAACATGTGATGACATATCTAAAAGGAACTCTAGATTATGGGCTCAAATATACCTCAGATAATGAGATCATTTACATGGGTTCACGGACTCAGATTAGGCAGGAAGTGCTAAAGACAGAAAAAGTACTTTTGGTGGCTGGTTTAGTTTGGGATCAGGAATGGTCTCTTGGTTCAGTAGAAAGCAGACCAGTATTGCACTTAGAACAACAAAAGAAGAATACATTGCTTCTTGTTTATCTTGTAGTGAAGAAGTATGGATTCGAAAGATGTTGGCATATTTATTTGATGAAGAGATAGATTTTAATGATATTCTTTGCGATAATCAGAGTTGTATCAAGATGACGAAAAATCCAGTACTTCATGATAAGTCAAAACATATTGAAGTAAGATATCACTTCATTTGAGACATGGTTCATAAAGGATCTATCAAGATCAAGTATGTTCCTACAGAGGAACAAGTGGCAGATGAGTTGACTAAGCCTCTGGCTCATGTAAAGTTTGAATACTTTTGAGAAAAGCTTGGAGTAGTCCGAAAGGACTTCTCTCGAAAGAATTAGTGACAACAGATGTTGGATGTAGTGGTGAGTAGGTCAGTCTAGAGGAGGGTACATATAGCTAGGCATTTTTGGCCATAAGGGGTTAGTAAGCCAAAATAAAGGCATGTCAATCCAACGGGGATTGGTAGGTCTGGCTAGTCTTATTTGGCCTGAAAGGGTTAGTAATCCAGCAAAGGCTTGTTTGGTCCCTAGGGAGATCCATTTGTCTATCTAGGCTTGGTTGGCTCAAAAGAGTTAGTAAGTTAAACAAAATTCCTGGATGGATCTACCAGATAACCCACCGTGATGCTGCTCTGAGATGGTTAGAGGGCAGGATGGTTGTTACAGTATTTCTATACTGTTGATATGTGTAGCTCAGTATTGTTATATTGATGGTTGTTGAGATGATTAGTTTAGCATTGATATGTTGAAGTTCAGTATTGTTATACTGATGGCTGTTGAGATGATAATTCAGTATTGTTATACTGATGACTGTTGAGATGATAGTTCAGTATTGTTATATTGATGACCAATGAGATGCTAGTTCAATATGGTTATACTGATGACTTTTCAGATGTTATCTTAGTATTGATTATATTGATGATTGTTGAGATGTTATATCAGTATTACTGATTACTGTTGGTTGATATGCTAATTGTTGAGTATTATTGTATTGATTGAGATGTATGTGTCAGTATTGATTATACTGATGATTGATGAGATGCTTGATAAGATGTGTACAGTGTAGTCACACTGTTGATTGTTGAGATGATTGTTGAAGTTGATTGATGAGATACTTATCAATATAGTTTTAGTTGATTGTTGTTGTTATGGTCACAACTGATTGCTAAGATGCTTTATTGATGATTGATTAATGCTAAGATGTTTACTCTACTTCTACACTGATGATGATGTTTGTAATGTTACATCATCTCTATGCTGGTAATACAGATGATGATATAGCATTATAGATGATTTGTTCCTTAGCACTAATATGCTAATTATGTTGTTGATTTTTTTAGTCACTACACATTATTGATGCAGATATGATGCTTCAGTATTTCCATACTGAAGAGACAGATGATGATGTTTCAGTATTCATATAATGAAGTTATAGACGATGATGATTCAATATTTACATACTGAAGATACAGTTGATCATACTTATGATGCAGATGATGATGACTCAGTATCTACATACTGAAGATGCAGATGATGACGGTTCATTATTCTCACACTGAATATGCAGATGATGATGGCTCAGTATCTACATACTGAAGATGCAGATGACAACGGTTCGATATTCTCACACTAAATATGAAGATGATGATGGCTCAGTATCTACATACTGAAGATGCAGATGATGACAGATCAGTATTCTCATACTGAAGATGCAGATGATGATGGTTAAGTATTTACATACTGACAATATAGATGAGGACAGTTTAGATTATGATGAAACAAATGATGGCTCAGTGTTCACACACTGATGATGACCAATGGATGATTCAGAAGATGATGTTGACCAGTAGATGATTCAAAAGATGACTGCAAGAGATGTTCTAGAAGATGACAAGAAGAAGGTTAAAGCAATATGACTACAGAAGAAGCTCCAGCCGATATCGATGATGAATATGTATGATGTTGCACCAAAACTTCCTATGACATATATAGTCTCACTAGTCAGTTGTGTAGTTGTAATAGTAGCAGGTATTACTGCAGTTGAAAATCTTCCTAGTTAAGAGGGAGTGTTGAAATAATGTAACTTCAGAAGATATTCTAAGTTGTATTGTATTCCTCCTATTGGAGATGATTTTGGTCTTGTTAGAGTCATTGAAGGATACAATGTAAACCTCCGAATGTAAGTCGAGTCATTAGTACCCAAGTGTCAGTGTAATAAATTCTATTTGTAATGTCCAGTTGGACAAGTCGTCCCTGACAGCTAGTGAAGTTGGCCCCACCAAGTTAGAGGTCAATTCAACAGAATAATATAAATAGGGAGGCGCTCCCCTTCAATTGTACTCACTCACTCAAGCTAGTTTTAGTAAGAGAGAGAATTAGTAGCGCACCAAGAAGGAGGAAGCAGTTGTTGTCTGGATTTTACACTGCACTGGTTGAGTTCTATACTGAGGAAGTTTTGTGGGGTTTTCTCCCTTGTGGTTTCCCCAAGGAAAATATATGTGTTCTTATGTTATTATGTTCTTGTGCATGTTTTTCTTTTAGTGACGTTCTAGTGGCAAATTGTTTTAAGATATCATCTAAGCAATTATAAATAATTTTAACAAAAACATTGTAGTATACGTCACTAGCTCAACCAAATATTTATGTTCATTGGATCTCTTTTAATATCCACTCCTAAAACATATTTTTCACCCCACAAATCCCTCATGTCAAATTGCATTGAATTATTAGAATCCAAAACTCGAATCAAATGCATAATACTATCAAAACATAACATAGCATATACATACAAAGTGATAACAAAGAAATGGCCACTATAAGAATATAAGTATTACATGTTGGATAATGTATTTTTATATTTAATTACTTAGAATAATACGAACGGGATGTATAAATACACCAATATGTGATAAGTCATGATCTTTTATTAAGTGATCATGACTTATCATATGTAAACTAATTATATAAACTAAACCTAATAAATAATCGTTTAAATAATGTTAGTAATAATCATTTTGGTATAGTACAAGTCATCTGGCCTTGAAAAGATTCGACCGCAAATCTTGTGTGAAAAATGCTCAATTTGAACTTCTTAAATACTTGATTAGTTGTAACATCAAAAGATTTATTGTGCTTGATAGAATTTCCTTTCTTTAATGTATATAGGTGTGATTGATGTTGAAAAAGGAAATCTTTCTACGAATAATCGTACAATGGTTTAATAATTATTGAAATAGTTGGTAACATTTCCATTCAAATTTCTTCCTGCATATGATCATGTAGGTAAAAGCATAATGATTATAGGGTCTGTTCTTTTGATTTTCCAATCTGGTGTCTTCCTAAAAAACTTGCTTTGCCACAGAATTTCCTTTAAGAAACTCAAAAGTGTTATTGATGTTGATCTATGGTTTGTTTGCATACATTGTTATGTCACCATTCTTTTTTTGACCTTTGGGTTCCTAGGTAAAGAACGATGGATATTTAAACAATGTCAACTTTGTGATCCTATCCATTTGCTTCTTGGAATACTTTAGGGTGTGTGCAAGAATATGAGGGACCTTTTAGATGCAATATTACTTTTAGGAAACACACTCACGGTACATAAAAAATACAATGCGTTTGCGTTATTTAATGCTTGTTTTGGTTAAGCTTGATCCTAGAATGTCAGATGACACGTAGGTTAGGCTAAGAAAAACACACACACGTTTAATAGTTACAAAATCCCCAGGCATTATGGAGAAACAAACTGTGCACACGTTTTATAGTTACGAAACATGCACGCGTTAGGGATAAGAAAAACATGCACGCATTTTTGAGAAGCAAAACACACATGTGTTATGGAAAACCACAAAAAATGGTTTTGGTGCATGGCTAGGGAAATGAATCAAAGCAATATTTTTCTGCCATCATGAAGATTTAGGACCTATAGTAATATTTTAGCATCATCAAGAACAATATCTCAAACAACCATGCCTAACCTCCTAAGAGAATAATTTTTCTTTTTGTTGTAATATGGACACCATTAGGAGGATTTAAGAACTAAGTATGGGTCATAGTACCTTGACCATTCTTGGGGAAGGAAACTCAAGAATTATGCCCTAAAGGTAGTTTTGAAGGCTTGAGATCCATAAACAAGGCATCGAACCTGCACACAGGACCACTGTATGTGATATTTTGCATATAAGAGAGAATATGTAGTGCATTATAATTATCTTATTGTTAGGATTTATAATCCTCCCTTGACCAAACTGTCTATTAGATTATTTTAGCCTAACTTAGGAGTTTAATTTTTTGGGTCCACTAGTACCATTGGGTCCACTTGGCCTAATGGGGTCACATGTACCAATTACTAGAGTGAGGGGAATACCGATAGAGGCTAACGGTCACTAACTTCACTTCCATGCATCAGTTTAGGAGCCACTGGGAGTCTTGGAACCAACCTCCTTGAGTCATTTGGAGTTGCAACTATTTAAGCTTAGTTATTTTCCAATTACTTTCAGTAAGATCACAATCAACTCAGTTAGCGCTAGTTATACATGACTGCATATGGACAAGGAATTTTTCCTCACCTACCACTTCAGTTAGACTGAGGTAATTGATTAGAACTGATTATGTGACGTGATTTGACATCTAGAGTTAACTACTTGGAATCTGATTGTGATTGAGACATCATTAGTTAACTAGTCAGTTAGATACAGTGAAATCCAGTTGGTAGATTCAAATTCATCCCTAATGAATTTGAATTATTCCTTATGTAACACTATTGTAACATCGGATTAATTAATGAGAATGATACTGTAATTATCTGAGGTATACTCATATGTTTCCTGTGTGGTTTGATTTGTTCAGTGTGTATCTTCATTCCTCTTTTACTGCATCTATAATATTGGACTCATTGCTTCATGATATAAATGGCACACCAATTTTAACATGGTATCAGAGCCATTTCAAGCAAGCTTCATGTCTTTCTACTCTCCACTGAACACTGAAAGCAGTTGGTTTCCACATAAGTCCCACAAAGGGTACCTTGCTTCCTTTGAATTTATTCAGAGTGGTGGTGTAGGGGTGACAGACCCTAAGAAAGTGTTCATGTCGAGATGGAAGGCATGATTCTATAATAGTTAAAATATTTTTGGTTTTGAAGTGATATTTTTCAGGTTCAACTTCATATGGATTTGAGATTATCAGTTCCTCTTCTTACTCCATCCACAAGATATTAAGAATGGAAGTTTAAGATGATTTCATTTCTAAAGAGAAAAGGTCTCTATGAAGTATCTATTGGACTTGGTAAAGAGTCTTATAAATATGAGAATGAATGGCTAAATTACGGTGATAGATATTTTGGAACAATATGTATGGCCTTTTCGAGGTCTCCAAGCTTGTGCTACCTTATTGATTCTGCAGAATACCCAAAGGATCTCTGGACATAACTGGATAGAACTTTTGAGAAGCACAATGAGAATTATTATATAAATTTGGAGAGAACACCCATAACCAAAAGAGTTATTTCTTCAAAATTCTTGGCCTCTACTCTCTCTGATGAAGTTGTTCAAGATGAAGAAGAAGCAGAATCTTCCACACAGTCAATTTGACTTTAAGAAAGTATCCTCGGAGTGACTCCTTCCCCTGCTGCTCTAGAAGTTTATGAGATATATGATATCTAATATTCTCATATGGATGATCTAGAAGAATACATTCGAATATTTTTTATTGAAGAAAATATTTCCTTCCATTCTATGCAAAAATTCTCGAGTGATTCTTCTATTATAAATTATGTGCATAGTTTACCAGTGATTGCTCGAGGAAAGGGAGAGGAATTTGATTTCTCTGTCTCTAATGATGTTTTTGGTGTGCATATAAGTAAATATTTGGATATTTTGGAAATAATATCATATTTTAGGAGTGATCCATTCACTCTCATTGAGATAGAACTTCCAACAAATTCCTACATGATTGCATGCATCGATTCTCATGGTTTCGAAGAAGGAGAAAACTATGCATCTACCATCTCGGTGGAGCACACTCTTATATATAATATGAACCTATTTGGATATGATATGATATTATTTGAGTCTGATATGATATTACATGGTTCTAGGGTTTAAGAGCTTTCAGTACTACTTGCAGTTGTTCTCATCAATTTTGGTGTGAAGAATCAAGTACCAAAAATCTCTTTCAAAATTTCTGCTAGGGATTTGATGTTAGTTTTCTCTCATGAGTTTGCTTATATTATATTTTGTAAATATTTTGATATTTTGGAAATAATTCAGATTGTAGGAGTGATCCATTCACTCTCATTGATCTTGAGCTTCCAACAAATTCCTACATGATTGCATACACCAATATTCAGAATTTTGAAGAAGGACAAAATTGTGCATCTACCTTCTCGGTGGAGCAAACCCTTGGATCTGATATGAAATTATTTGGATATGATATGATATTGTTTAGATCTTACCCGATATTTTTTTTTCAGGTTTTAACTTTCAATAGCTTTCACTAAATCTTGTAGCTTCTCCCATCAATTTTGGTGTGACAAATCAAGTACCACAAGTCTCCTTCAAACGTGTTGTCAGGGATTTGATGTTAGTTTCCTCTTATGAGTTTCCTGATATTTTATTTGTGAATCATTGATTATTTATGAATCTATATTAGATTATTGAGCTCAAGAATTTGCTCTCCACAATCCTAGGGCTTATCTACCTATCTATTTGATCACATGCTCATCTCCTCACAGAACTAGTAAAGATGAAGTCATTATGCATTCGCCTGGACACTTGCTCCTAACACTTGGGGATGATCTTACCTCACATGGTTTTATTTTCAATGCTTCAATATATCAGTTGTTTTGGTTTTCCTTACATGGCTTGAATTCTCAAGAACATTTTCTCTCTCATCAGTTGATTTCAACTGCTCTGCATGGGTCCATTTTTCATCTTGCAACTATCTATATTCCTGATTCAATTAAGCACATTATTATTCTTACAAAGAGGAAGATTCCTCCTGAAATAATCATTCATTTTGGATTCATAGGTTCACATGCATAGATTCAGGATGTTGTTTCATAGAAGAACCATAATATTGCATTACTACTGCAAATTGCAGCAAAAGATTTTGCAAGTTTTTAACTTGTATTTCCTGATTTCTACTTATCTTGAGGGGGTGGTTTCCCATGAGGTTTTTCCTATTTCCTCATTTGTATTAAGTAGAATTTTATCTTCTATATTGTATATGGGTGACTTATGGCCTTATTGCCAAGGACCACAATTGTCCAAGTTAGGATTCAGGGGGGGTGTTAGGATTTATAATCCTCCCTTGACCAAACTGTCTATTAGATTATTTTATCCTAACTTAGGAGTTTTATTTAATTATCTAGGTCCACTAGTACCATTGGGTCCACTTGGCCTAATGGGGCCACATGTACCAGTCACTAGAGTGTGGGGAACATTGATAGAGGCTAACTTCCACTGACTGCACTTGCATGCATCAGTTTAGGTGCCTCCTAGGCCATTCCCTACAATTTAGAATCCACTTGGAGTCCTGACACCAACCTCCCTTAGTCAGTTGGAGTTGGAACTAGTTAATATTATCTATTTTCCAATAATTAGATCACAATCATCTCAATTAGCACCAGTTAGACAGGACTGCATGTGGATAAGTTTTTTTTCCTCACCTACCACTTAAGTTAGATAGAGTTAACTAATTATAACTTATTTTGTGACATGATTTGACATCTAGAGTTAATTACTTGGACTCTTGTAGTGATTGAGACATCCTTAGTTAACTAGTCATTCAAATCTAGTCACATCCAGTTGATAGATTCGAATTCATCCCTAATGAATTCAAATTCTTCCTTATGTAACACTATTGTAACACCAAATTAATTAATGAAAATGATACTGTAATTTTCTGAGCTATACTCATCTGTTTCATGTGTGGTTTTATTTAATGTTTAGTGTGTATCTTCATTCCTCCTTTACTGCATCAATAATATTGGACTCATTGCTTGATGATCTAAATGGCACCACAATTTAACACTTAGCACTAGGAACATATCCGTATACATGGATTAGGAAGGAAACTTAGTCCTTAGGCCCTAAAGGAATCCTATAGACATATATGGCCAATAAAAACACCTTGAACAAACACACATGATCTCTTAAGGGTTTCCTCGACCTTTAAGTTGGGATATGGCCATGATTAGAATTTTTTTAACATTAGATCTGGAGGATAAGGTTTTAATCATGGTTGGTACACAAAGCTTTAATTTTAGGTTGTAAACCAACTTTTAGGGCTCAAGGTCCATGAACGACACCTTGAATCAACATGGTTGAAATATCAAGTTGATAGTTTTGATTTGAATGGGGATATGAGAACTATTAGGGGTTTCTAAGTACTATGTATGTGTCTTGGGACCTTAGACATAATAAGGGGAGGAAATCTAGGCCTTAGCCCCTATAATATGTCTCTAGGCATCTAGAACCAAGAATGATGAGTTGAACAACCTCAATAGAGCCTTCCATGGTATCATTTACCTTGAAATGCATATAGTAGTGCCATTAGAACATTTTTGGCACTAATTATATATATTAGTCTCATTGACATGGGTGAGGGGGATCACTTGGTCCTTAGGACCTAAAGGAAGTTGTTAACCATTTAGGGCCAAAATTCATGCCTCCAACCACCATACATGACGTTTAAAGTGAATCCTTTGAATATTAATGGGGATATGCATGCCATCATCATTTGTTGATCGCTAGGTATGCATCTCAAGGACATGGACATAGTAAGGGGAGGAAACTATGTCCTTAGGTCCCAACTAAAGCTTCTAGGAACCCAAGGATAGAAAGGATGCCTTAAAAAGTCGCACATGTCATCTCATAGGTATATTTGGACTATGAATATGGATGTTAGTGGAATTAGGTGGTTTTGAGCAACATGTATGGGACCTCCAGGACATGATTGAGAGAATATGCTCATTCCTTAGGACATAATGGAATATTTGAGGAACCCGTGTTAATGAAAAATTCTTTGAAGCACCACACATGACCTACTCAAGGTATGCTTGGTCTCCAAGAAAATATGTGCATGCCTTTAAGAGGTTTTGAGCATTAGATATGGGTACTAAGGCCTCAACATGGTCAAGGGAGGAAATATGAAACGCGATCCCTAAATAATATTTTTGGAATCTATGGCTACATCTGTGCCTTACTCATTATTCCTCTATGAATTACTCATTGTCCCTCCCTGCCTTTGTATTTCCATCTCTCTTTATCTCTGTGTCTTTTTCTTTCCCCTCTCTCTCTCTCTCTATCTCTATGTGTCTATGTGTCCCTCCCTCACTTCCCATCTCTTAGAACCTCTCTCCACCTTCTTTATACCTCCCTCACTATCCATCCCTACATCACTCTCTCTCTATTTCTCCCCCTCCCCCTTCTCTCATTATTTCTCACCCCTACCCATCTCTCCCACACAATCTCTCTCTCTCTCTATATATATATACATGTGTGTTTGTTTGTGTGTGTGTGTGTGTGTCCCTATCGCCTTTCTCTCTCTCTATCTCTATGTATGTGTGTCCCTCCCTCACTAACCCTCTCTCATAACCTCTATCCACCTTCTCTATACCTCCCTCAATATCCCTCCCTCCATCACTCTCTCTCTCTCTCACTCACCCCTCCCCCCTCTCTTTCTATTGCTCACCTCTCCTCCTCTATGTGTGTGTGTGTCCCCAACCGTCTATATATATGTGTGTGTGTGTGTGTGTGTGTGTGTGTGTGTGTGTGTCACTCACTCTTCCCCCTCTCTCATAGCCTCTCTCCATCTTCTATATACCTCCCTCACTATCCCTCTCTCCATATCATTATCTCTATCATTCACCCCTCTCACCTCTCTCTTTGTCGATCATTCCTCCCTCCCTCTCTCTCTTTGTGTGTGTGTATGTCGCTCCTCCCTCTCTCTCTATCTCTCTATCTCTCTATCTCTCTATGTGTGTCTGTGTGTGTCCCTCCTTCAATTCACATATCTCATAACCTTGCTCCACCTTCTTTATACCTCCCTCACTATACTTCACTCCATCACTCTCTCTCTATTTCTCACCCCTCCCCCTCTCCCTCTGTCGCTCTCCCATCCCCCTATATCCCACATAATCCATGTGTGTGTGTGTGTTCCCCCCCTCTCTTACAAAATCCCCATGTCTCTCGCTCTCTCTCCACCTTGTATTTAACTCCCTCATTATTCCTCCCTCTATCAATATCTCCCTCCATTCTCCTTTAATTACCATCCCTCTATGCCATCATCCCTATACCCTATCCTCTCTCTCTCTCTCTCTCAACTTGTATCCCTCCCTCCCAATATTTTTTCACCCTCCCTTTCCATGTTTCTCTCTCTCACAACCTTCCTCTCTCTCCATCACTCAACCCTCCACCCTCTATCTTTAACATCATCTCTCTCTCTCTCTCTAGATATCCCTATACATGTGTGTCCATGTCCCCTTTCCCTCTCTAGATTAATAATCATATTTGTTATAAAAATTTAATAGTTTTTTGAAGAAAAAAAAATTATATATAATAATAATAGTCAGTAATGATAATAATAATATATTATTATTTATAATTTTTTGGGGAAGACTTTAAATATTAAAACAATAATTGTTAATAATAATAATAATATTTTGTTGGAAATGGCACGAAGGGGTTTGGTTTACTAAAACAATGTGTGGTTTTATAAACCCACATCTTGTTTTTGGCTTTGATGGGGTATTAGTGGAATGGAAATAAGAGGGAAGGAGAATAAAGGAGTTCATGAAGGTGTTTGGTTTAATACAATCAAGTGTGGTTTAAGAAACCCGCGTCTTGTTTTTTGCTTTGATGGGGGATTAGTGGAATGAAAATGGAAATGGGCAATTAGTTGAAAGAAAATATGAAGGAAGGAGCATGGAAGAGATGAGATGCTCAGAACCTTGCTATCTCTAATACCACTTGTAAGAATATAATTATTACATGATGGATATTGTATTTTTATATATAATTGATACTGAGAATAATGCTAATGGGGTATATAAATGCACCAATATGTGATAAGTCGTGATCTTTTATTTAGTGATAATGACTTATCATATTTAAACGAATTATATAAATTAAACCGAATAAATAATAATTTAAATAAAGTTAGTAATATACCTTTTGGAATATTACAACCACCATCCTATTTGTAACTCACACAATGATTTGATTTGTATCTCAGAAATTCCAATTTCAGCACAAAGGAATTAATATTTTCGTACCACATTTTAGGAAACTATTTTAGTCCATATGAAGACTTGTGAGAAATAAAATAAAATTGAACATGGTTTTGTTTTCCATATATGCAATGCTCACAAAAATAAATTTAAAGAGCACAATTGTTCACGCTATCAACAATATATATCAATATATATATATATATATATATTTATATATAATAAAATAAAATTGAACATGGTTTTGTTTTCCATATATGCAATGCTCACAAAAATCAAGTTCAAGAGCACAATCATTCAATCCATCAACAAGAATTTTGTTTCTTCAAGGCCCATAGGCCTTATCACCTATATGACCCAATATTTAGTGCCATAACATTTTCTTCTTGGCAGGTAATTTGTTTTCTAAAGCAATTGCTTCTTTAGGTACCCAAAAGGAATGACCATTAGAACTAGATACAGGTTTTGATTTTGAGGGTATAAATTCTACACATCTCTTTGCTAAAAAAATGAATAACTATTGCATTAAACATTTCATGCATAAATATTGAACATTGCTCCCACATGATCACCCTTAGAGAGTACCAAATCTCCTCAAACCATTTTATGCCCTTTTTCAAAGAAAAGAACCTGCACAACCATCATATTTCTCATACACTGAAAGCCAATTTCAATAGGATGCCATATGGAAGGAACCTCCAGATTCAACAAACCACACAATCTGGCCTATATCGGTTTCCAAAGAAATAATAAAGGAATATCCACCATCCTCTTAAGAATGATTTTCAGACTCATTCTTATAATCATCATTTTCCTTCTTATTCTTCCTTATCTCTTCCTTGCAATCCCATTGGAAATGCCCAACTCTATCATAGTAACAATAGTAATACTAACATTATAGGGATTTAGATGCTTAGCAATAGAATCATCATCACCAATTTTCAATGCGACCTTTTTTATGAAGAAATAAATTATTAACCAGAGTTTTAGCTTGGTACAAATCCCCCAACTAATTCTAGAGATTTGTAGAAATTTTCTCTTTAGAAACTTTCACTAACACTAAATCAAACAAACAAGGCCCAATAAGGATTCTTTCCTTTCTCTCCAACAGAGTCTCATTCAGCTTTCATACCAGCATGCCTATTTCTAGATACAACAACCTATAGATATTGATCTATGAAAAAATACTTCATTTTTAGATTCCACTGCTCAAAGTTAGTCCCTACATTCAACTTATCCATTTATTTTATAGACATGCTTTTCATTTCCCTACAATATTTTTTTCTTTTGCATAAACACCCACTCAAACCAAGATTAGATAAACAAAAACCTTGTCCCTAATACCTTGGACTTGAGATGATCATGTTCTGATACAAAATTAAAGGAAGCGTGGGCGATGAATACACTTCCTACACTAATCAAAGAGAGAAGAATGTGCATAGAGTTAAATAAACAAAATTGTAGTAATGAACAACATAGAAATTTACAAATATAAGAAAAATGATTTTAAGGGGAAACCCTTATGGGAGAAACTCCCTACATTACAGAGCACACTCAAATATATTAACTAGCAACTAATGAATGGTTATAATACATTACAAAGATTTTTCATTCCCATCAAAACTGTTCAACAATATAAGCATTATGGAAAACATTTGGAAACATAATGTTAAGAAAGTAAAACTCATGCACAATATTTCCTCCAACCCTCGCACTCAATACATATGCACACAAAAAAACCATAAATTATTTATGATTTTTCAATTATATATGTTGGAAACCATCAACATTTGTTTCTCTACATTGCCCTTATTCCCTGTAGTGCATAACAATTATTCCCTTACGATTGTGTATCAATTCATTCTTCCTATAATTGCAAGGTGTATGAAACACTTTGTTGGAGACATTTACCATCATACTCACTATTTCGGTCAAATTGGCCTAGTTAAACCACTATCCTAAGTTTAATTGACATCAGTGGAACATTAATTACCATCATCCCAGTCACTCCCATGCCTACCTACAGTCAAGGAGGCTAACTTAGCCTTCTCCTACAGTCAAGGAGGCTAACTGGACCACTCCAGGAGTGATCTGTGTGACATTAATGCACCTAATTGCTAACTGGTGGTTACTTTTAGTTCAACCATTTAGTTACAGTCAGTTAAGGTGCCTCCATTCATTAAATATATTATTTAATGGTTATTTATTATTATTTAATGAACTGGAGTCAACAAGGCACCTCCACCAACTTCTAATGGTCAGTTCAGCTTCAGTTAACCTCATCAGGGTTCATTGGAGTCATGCAGTACTAGCACTTGATGGTTGGTTTGCTATGACATGTGTTTGATCTCCTTCAGTTGAGATTAAGTCATTTATTGCACTCCAATTTCAGTTAGGGTTTGGTGAGTCAATTAGGGTTTTGGTCAAGTGGTTAACTGAGTGAGATTGCATGGCAAAGAGTCAGTTAAGCTAGACTCACTCATTGAATTCGAATTGTCCCTTAGGTATTCGAATTCTTCATTTACCATCATACTCAGTTAAGCTAGACTCACTCATTGAATTTGAATTGTCGCTTAGGTATTCGAATTCTTCATGGAGTTAAGCCATTGCTATGCATGGAAATTGTAACCTATTATTGTTTATAAAATATATAGAGAGGATACCTATTTTGGATCCAGTTATTTTCCAATTCATGAGTATTTGTTAATAATTCTTTGATGATTTTGATTCCTAGTTCCTAGATCATGTGCAAGAGTTAATATGGTATCAGAGCATGCGGCGGGACAAAGATCAATCTCTCAAGAACAAGCTTTTTGACAGATTTCTCCATGAAATTTGAGCAATAGCTAAAAAATATAGCACTGCACCAGAAGCCAAGGCTTACCACTCAATATCCCAAGTAAAGAACTTGTTGATCAAGATTACTTGATTGACTATGCTGGGTGTGATGAAAGCCTAGAATGTGCATGCTTTCCGACCTTACGGTGCCCCTTTTGTTTTGATTTGCAGGTCTTAACAAGTACAACTTCGAATGGACTCATCAATCCCTCCTCTCACCCCATTCACAAGCTATTCGGAATGGAAGTTGAAGATGATTGCATATCTCAAGAGACAAGGTCTCTATGAGGTGTCTATTGGAATTGGAAGAGAGACTTATGAGAATGAGAATGACTGGCTAAATGACATTGACAGAGCTTTTGGATCAATAGCTCTGGCCCTTGATGATGACTTGTACTTTGTTATTGATTCTGCTGAATACCCAAAGGATCTCTGGACAAGATTGGACAAAACCTTTGGCAAGCACAATGAGGATCATAATAGTACTTTGGAGATTACAGCCAACACCACAAGAGTTATTTTCTCAAAAGTCTCAGCCTCTACTCTCTCTGATGAAGTTGTTCAAGATGAAGATGAAGCAGAATCTTCTACACATTCGATTCGAATTGAAGAAAGTCTCCATGAAGTGACTCCTTCTCCTGATGCTCCGGAAGTTCATGAGATATCTGATATCTCATCTTCTCATATTTCTGAAATAGAAGAAGACATTCGAATCTCTGATATTGAATAAAAATACTACTGCACTTCCATGCAAACATTCAACGGTGATTTTCCTTTGAATTCTGTGCAAAATTTACCAGTAATTGCTTCCGAAAGTGAGGAGAAATTTGAATTTTCT
>LPNX010948550.1:68248-109678 GCA_001517045.1 Pseudotsuga menziesii
TTGAACATAATTTTGGATCTGATATGAACCTTATTGGATCTGATATGATCTTATTTGGATCTGATCTGATATTTCTTGGTTCAAAATTTCAGGTTCATAAACCTTCAGTACTGCTTGTAGCTGTTCTCATCAATGGTGTGAAGAAACAAGTACCGCAAGTCTCCTACAAAACTGTTGGTGGGGATTTGATTTCATTTCACAGTTTTGGATCTGTTGTGAACTTATTTAGATCTTATTTACATTCTGATATGATATTATTTTTTTCATATTTTAAAATTCAAGATCTTTCAGCCATGCTTGTAGCTGCTCTCACCAATTCCGGTGTGAAAAATCAAGTACCTCAATTCTTCTTCAAATTTGCTGCTGGGGATTTGGTGTTAGTTTCCTCTTATGAGGTTGCTGATATTTTATTTTGTGATTCATTAGCTATTTCAGAATATATATTAGATTATGGAGCTCAAGCATTCGCTCTCCAGAGTCCCAGGGATTATCTACCTTTGGTCATAAGCTCATCTCCTCATAGAACTAGTAAAGAGGAAGACATTCTGCATCCGCTTGGACACTTGCTCCTAATATTTGGGGCTGATTTTACCACTCATGGTTTTCTTTTCAAGGCTGCAACATATCATTTTCTTGAGTGTTCCACACATGGTTTGAATCCTCAAGAACCTTTTCTCTCTCTTCAGATGATTTCAGTTGCTCTACATGGGTCCAGTTTTCACCGTGCAGCTACTTATATTTCTGATTCAGTTGAGTGCATTGTTCTTCTTCCAAAGTGGAAGATTCCTCCAGACATATTCATTTAGTTTGGATTTATAGGTTCACATGCACAGTCTCAGGATGTTGCTGCATAGAAGAACCGATTCTTGATTTGCTGCTTAGTTTGAGGGGGGGTATTTTTCCCATGAGGTTTTCCCCATTTCCTTGGTTATATTAAGCAGTTACTTTATTGTACAGGGTGACCTATGGCCTTAGTTTCCAGGACCATAGAATTTTATGCATCTATGTTTTCTAACTCTTCCTGAGTATAGCTTAAGGGGGGGTGTTGGAGACATTTACCATCATACTCACTCTTTCGGTCAAATTGGCCTAGTTAAACCACTATCCTAAGTTTGATTGACATCAGTGGAGCACTAATTACCATCATCCCAGTCACTCCCATGCCTACCTACAGTCAAGGAGGCTAACTTAGCCTTCTCCTACAGTCAAGGAGGCTAACTGGACCACTCCAGGAGTGGTCTGTGTGACATTAATGCACCTAATTGCTAACTGGTGGTTACTTTTAGTTCAACCATTTAGTTACAGTCAGTTAAGGCACCTCCATTCATTAAATATATTATTTAATGATTATTTATTATTATTTAATGAACTGGAGTCAACAAGGTGCCTCCACCAACTTCTGATGGTCAGTGCAGCTTCAGTTAACCTCATCAGGGTTCATTGGAGTCATGCAGTACTAGCACTTGATGGTTGGTTTGCTATGACATGTGTTTGATCTCCTTCAATTGAGATTAAGTCATTTATTGCAATCCAACTTCAGTTAGAGTTTGGTGAGTCAATTAGGGTTTTGGTCAAGTGGCTAACTGAGTGAGATTGCATGGCAAAGAGTCAGTTAAGCTAGACTCACTCATTGAATTCGAATTGTCCCTTAGGTATTTGAATTCTTCATGGAGTTAAGCCATTGCTATGCATGGAAATTGTAACCTATTATTGTTTATAAAATATACAGAGAGGATACCTATTTTGGATCCAGTTATTTTCCAATTCATGAGTATTTGTTAATAATTCTTTGATGATTTTGATTCCTAGTTCCTAGATCATGTGCAAGAATTAATACACTTGTTCCAACATATGTTTCTAACACTTTTCTCAATCAAATTTAGAAATTTGATGTAAAATAAAAGATGTTATCCTCCCTACCTATATTTAAACTCCTCTTATAAAAGAGTTTATCATTATATATTTAATTGAGGTAACCCAAGTAACAATCTCATTTAATCCCACTATTACAAAAGTACTTGAGAATGTAACATGTACTTTAGAATGGAGAATCCTTCACAACATACAAATTTTTTTATAAACATTTAATTTAACTAAAGTAATTGACAAACTCCCTTATATTTAAAACTATACATTACATCCCTATAACCCTAACCTTTAATACATGGGTGTCGATCAAGTCAATGGCATGCAAAATGACACTACTATGTATGTAACAACTATTAAATTTTTCCACTGTCACAGTAACCATCATTTATTATTTGGTTAGATAAAAAATCCCAAAGCATCATTTCAATGTCACATTAACTAACGATATTTAAACATGTGTTAAGGAGGCATTTAATTATGTATTGTGTTTGATTAGGATAGGCAAATGGGATTTAACAATAAATTATGCAACAATTGTTATGTTCTCGATAGGGAATATATATGAATCAGTTAGGTGGATTAACTCGAGAGGCATATTTAAATTTTTTTTTCAAATGTTTTTACTATAGTTTGATTAATTTTATTTTTTGAATTATTTAAATATTGATTTAACTTAGCTTCTATTGGTCTTTTGCAGGTGACATTTGTAGGCGGCCTGATAGCGTAAGTAGGGGCATTAGAAAATGCTTAGTTTGAGTTAATGGTATTCACACTAGCATTTGCTTCTCACAATGGCAATTGGGTTGATTAATACAAAATAGTTGAAGGAAAAATCCCAAAAATTTCTTTGACAAAAAAGAATTAAATGAGCCAACGAAGTTTCTCCCTCAAAATAATTACTATGATGAGAAGAGACCTAGTGAGAATGAGGCATACCTATAAGTTACACTATCACTAGGCATTGTTGCTGTTGGTAATTGTGAGCGATAATTATGGGCCATATCATGAAGTGATAGATGCAAATTTTAATATAATCAAATCCATGGATCGAAGTGGAGTCCAATTGAGTCGATGGAGCATAAATTCAGTTGGTCAGGCTGTGCAATCAATCAATATGAATTAGAATGATAGGAGCGGAGTCTCAATAAATTCTGTATGGGATGCGATGGTGGTCAATTCATTGGTTAGAATTAGTTGGAAGTGGTGATTTATTGATTAATTCATTTAATTTGGTAGAGGAGGAGATATAATTCTTAATAGATGTGGCATCTCCCATTGGCTCAACCCAGGAATTCCATGAATGCAATGACGCAGAGACCATTTAAAAAAATTTAAGGATACAAATCCATATATGTTTCTCTTAAATTCCTATTGCCGAAACTGTTCCTCGCAATTTACAGTAAATCCTGGGAAAAAGCATGAGGGGATTAAAGGAAGAGATTAAATGAAGAGTTGGGGGGCCATGATAAATATTGGACACAAATAGTAGCACGCATTCAAGGATATGTATAATATATATATGGATAGAAGTAGAACTTAGAATCCATTAAAATTCTTTATGGAGGTGAAGCACGTTGCGTTCTCTTTATGGAGGTGAAGCACGTTGCATTTAGTGCCAGATATCGCTCAAGGGAACTGGTAGAATGAGTGAATTCTTTGTGTTCAAGTAGAATGAGTGAATGCTTTGTGTTCAAGTCACACCATGTTCTTTCTCGGGTTTTAAAGTCTCCAATGATCTCCCAATCAGGGAAGCTTACCATTACAATTCTATTTAATACCCTTCCTCCATTGTCTCCAACTAATCCAAATCCCTACAAATACCCAAAGAAAATCGGTCTGCAATTTTCAATTTATCCTTCGACTTCTGGATCTGTGATTTCTTCATCATTAAATAGGTATCAATGAAGTTTCAGAGGACGGATATCTGCACTCCGAATCTTGATGAAAGATGGAGGTCATCGGTAATCCTTGAAGAACCATGCCAAGAAGATTTATGGGTTCTTTTATTTTCCAGTACTGGTCACCTGATGAGCATCCATTACACATTATGGATTCTATTATTGTAAATTTTGTCTATTTCTTGAATTCTACATGTTATTATATATTCTCTTTAATGGAAACTACACAGTTTGACATTCAATATAGAAAATCCAAAGCCCTTTGAACTTTGAGCTTTCATTCATTCATTTGTGCATTTATCATTTATACTTTCATCACAATATTTTATATAAAACACAGCTGTAGCTATGGTCTACAAACGACCAAAACCACTGTGTCGAGACTCTGCTGATTCGATTGCAACACTGCCCACAACACACTTCAAGTCACATGCATATGAACTACCACGCGTCCATTGAAAATCAATGGTGGGCCATTCTATGCCCGAGTCCCTATAGGAGAGAGTGGCATGACGATGTAGTACTTATTATAACCATCTCTCCTGTTTGTCGCACACAATCTTCATTTTCTTTTTATGTTCCACTGGCTTTGTTGTTTCGTTGCTTTCTTTTCACCTACAGACTTAGAAGTCGAGGAATACCAGTTGCTTGCTTTCTTACTGGCATGATGTTACTAGAATACCAGTGAATGAAGAAGTCAGTCACTTCGTTTACTGGCACAATGGAAGAAGCCACCCGGTTTCCGTAGGCGGATTTGACAGGAGTCCAGTTTGGCCTTGCATTGTCCAGGGAAATTGTAAGTGGATGCACAAAATAGAGAAGAATAATGGGAAATCACGTGCTTGTTTACTGCAATTCTAAGGAAAATAATGTATTTTAACTCAGTTTAAAATCATTTTCATTCCAATTCAGTCGGAAACCACCTTTGAAGTCTGAATGTGTAAGTTAAACAAAATATAACACTTTTTATATTTTTTGGTTGGGAGTATAGTTTTAACCAATTATCATCCTTGATGACTCTCTCATCCTTTGTAATGGGCGTATAATTTTCGTATTATGAGCAGTGAAGAATCAAGACAAAACCTCAGGTGGGCTTTGGTTGGGGTGGGGTCGCGGGTGGGATCAAGAGAGTTTAATAAACTTGTTTATTAGTCGTATCGAGATGAGGGCTCTACGGGATGGTATGTATCGATAGGCTCAATGAGGAACAATGTTGAGTGTAAGGTTTTACATTACACCAAAACCTACAGATGTTGGTGAACATTTTCCCTATCACAGGGAGTGGCGGTTAGTCCACTTGTTTTATATTTCCAGAGGTGCAACGGTTATACCATGTGGAGGTACCCGATACTCCAACTCCCCGCCTCCGACGTAGCTCGAGGGAATTGAACCTGAGACCTATGCTCTAATACCATGTAAGGTTTTCTATTACACCAAAACCTGCATATGTTGGTGAACATTTGAAACCCAGCACAAGGCCCTATCACCAGGAGTGGCGGTTAGTCCACTTGTTTTCTATTCCCAGAGGTGCAGTGGTTATACCATGTGGAGGTACCCGATACTCCAACATTGTGTTGGGCATTAAGATATGGTTCAAATTCCACTGTTAGGTATATATTTTGAATTTTAAATAATATTTATGTTTTAGTGAGTTCTCGTATTTTTAAATTTATTGAATAATTATGTCTTGTACATGTGATATGTACAGTCACTCAATCTGGAATGGAATGCACTAGTTCTTCCTATATGCTCTGGATACATGAAAAGAATATGTGATATTATGACGAGGAGGAGCTTCCAATCTATAAAGGAGGAATGTAATTGCTTAACTTATTTTGCAGTTCAATATATACAAGTTTTTTTTGTTTGTTAAAATACCTGCTGTGGATTTGGTACATGAAAGTTCTCCAGATTCATGAATGGCATTCAATAAAAGAAATATAAATTTCAGAATTGACCTGAGTAAAGTTTTGGATCAAATTTAATATAATATGGGGTTTGGAACTGCAATATGGCTAGTATTATCATGTTTTCTTTATATCAAATTGAAATATTCTATTCAAAGGCCTTATCATAATTGCTGATATGTGATACACTGATGTGTTTCTAAATATGGTCTTTAGTTTTATCGATTGCATTGAGCGTTGGGAACTTAAAATCTATAGGGATTGTGTGTCTTAATAATGGAACCGAAATCTCCTGAAAATACTGTTAAAGTGCCCTTAAAGTTCACTTGCAAAGCAAATATTCTAAAAACAATATCAGAATATGCTTGTTTGAAGCTTGCACACTAATAGAAGAACAAAGCAAAAGTGAAACAAACTAAGAAAAACAAAAAGAGAAAGATAATGATATAATTATTGATAACTAGTGCGGCACAGGAGATCACAGAGAGGGAATATATTTCAAAGGAATATCAATTCCATTGTGCTATGTTTTCATAATATGGATAGTATTTTGTTTTTATATTTTTATAAAGTAGAGGCACAACAACTAATTTGAGAAGACAGGTTGATAAATTTGAAGAGACCGAGAAGAAATGCTGATAAGTTTGAAGAGACTGGTTGTACTTTCATTAAGGCTAGGTTGTAGGATAACATGTGAGGATAAAAATAATGGGAGGTCAAACTCGTATTGGGTATATATTATTTCTATTTCTATTAAGTAAATTTTATAGATTAGATGTTATATACATTGCATAATTCAGAGTAAGGGTTTTTTTGTTTATGAAAATAAGTGTTTATAATTTAGAATTTGGGTTATAGTAAATTGTTTTCCTATATTACACTAGGAATATAGTCTAGATTAATTTTTTAAGACTAGTTCTAAATGAGAAATAAACAATTATAAAAAAATATCAAAACAATTGGTAATTGATGCATGAATATGAATTAATTTTCAATATTATGTTTATTTCTAATAGTTTTTCTAATCTTAAATTTACTTTTATTTACTTTTAGATTGAAAAATAGATCCCCACATAATATATCTAAATAGCCATCGAAATCAAAGGGTAGCTTACATATTCTGTCTTCATTACAAAGGTAAACACTCAAGAAAAAATGAAAACATTGGCTTTCTTAAACTGTTGTGGGTAACTGTTATATTCAGCCAAAGCATCAGATAGAACACATTGCTTTGTTTCTCAAGCTTATGAATTAGATATAAGCATACTGAAAAGCTGGTTATTTTGGCGCAATCAATAACCAGCTTGTTGCCTAGGATTTAATGCTATGGCTGCTACATAACAGGCCCATATTAAGATTCAATGGCCTACTGCACAACAAGCCTTGCATTAAGACAAGCCCATCTTAAGATTCAACAGCCTGCTGCACAGCAACCCTCGCATTAAGTTAATTCCAATATGTTTTTTTTCCTTTCATAAAAGCATTGAATTCCAATAGCTGGTATTCAGTTATAATTTGGTTCATGAATTCCAATAGATTATTATGTCATTTAAATATTATTATGTCATTTAAAGGGGTTTTTTCTTAAAATTGTAATTGCAATTGAATTTCTGGTTTTTGAATTCCTTCGAAGCTAATTGATAGATAGGTTTTATTTGTACAACACATTGATGCACAGCTGAAACCAAAAATCCCAATGATAGTGGCAAACCATCTCCAACTTCCCAGATAGGTCCTTCAATTAGCACTGCCAATATAGAGAGCATTCCAACTACTCCCAGGCTAAAGGAGCAATTAATAATATCATCCCAGTTGTTGAAATTCACATTCAATGAGTTGAAATATACCACCAGGAAATTTAGGATAGAGAGTGTTCTCGGTGGAGGTGAGTTTGGTTATGTTTTCAAACGCTGGATAGAAGAGAATGGTACTACTACTGTCAGTCCTGGCACCAACCTCATTGCTATTGTCAAGACACTTCATGTTCGTATGATATGTAGGTTGTTGTTGTTTTGTTCTCCTTCTTGATATTTGCAATATAGGGTTGTTTTCCCTAAGTTTGTTTTCAGGTTCCTATTGCTTTGCATCGAAATTGGGTGATGGGATTTCATGTTGGCGGAGGATTTGGATTTTTAAGAAGCTTTAAGAATGCGCTATTTTGAGGGCCAACTTTGTGCGCCACAGTGTTGATTTTCAGATTTTTAGTAGGATTATGTATGAGATTTTTTTGTATCTTGATGACCTAAATGTTGTGGGTAGTTTTTTTGCCTATGCCTAGAAGTCTTAGACAACTTTGATAGTAGAATCACTGCAGAATATCTGCAAGGAATTTGAATGTTGGGAAGAAAATAATTGCTGGCATGTGCCAAACCTATTTACATTGTTAAAGTTTAAATAAAACCTAAAAAAATTATATATATAAAACAAACTATTTTTGTTTATTTGTTGTTGATCATGGAAGGATTCGATACAGGTACCGATGCTAATCTTTATGAAGAGCTATAGCATGCCTATGATGGTCCTCTCATCAATGTTGCTTGGAGGGTTTATAAGGATGATTCTCTTTTAACATTCTCTTTTCTTATGATATTCAACCATAAGAGATAAATATTTGCGTTTGTAGAGATTAATCCGATCAATAGATGGAGAAAGACATGACACAAACCTAAAATGTACGAGAGCATAGCTACGGAAGAATACATGTGTCTTTTCTGTATTTACTTCTTA
Organism: Pseudotsuga menziesii; assembly: GCA_001517045.1. Lineage (NCBI taxonomy): Eukaryota > Viridiplantae > Streptophyta > Pinopsida > Pinales > Pinaceae > Pseudotsuga > Pseudotsuga menziesii. The sequence continues at coordinate 76,650 of LPNX010948550.1, forward strand.
ACGAATCCATTCCATCATAGTCTTCATAGATTTCTCAAATGCAGTCAGAACATCCACTCCCATGTTTAGTGTTTCTCCTTCCTGAAAATAGCAGCCCCTGAGAAATTCTCTTCGTTAGTCCAAATGGAAAAGTTGAGGTGCAAATTCTGACAAGTAAAGAAACTTTTCAAATTTAATAAAATGTAGAAAGCATGGAATGAATTGTGATGTTTGAGGTTAGACTTTCTTATTTGCCAGTCTAGTTTTTTGGAAAAATACGAAGAAATGGCCCCAAAAACATTTTATGGTGCTTCATGTCAGACAAGTGATCACCATTAGGTGATTTCACTTATTTGTGGATCTGAACCTACGATCAACATAAACTATGTTCAATGACTAAGGTCTTTAAGATTCTAACAAAGAATCCAGATTCAGCCATTGCATTGTTGTTAAATTGAAAAGTAAAAGCTTACCCTCTCAAGGTCTTCTCAAAGTTTCACCAATGACCTGTGTTGAAGACTAAAATATTTGCATCCTTCCAATACCGAGATGTCCAGTCAACCAAATCAAATTTCAGTGTAATTCTAACTTCAGGAGGAGATCCTTTCAGAGGGCGGCCTTGCAAAACCAAAAAAGGTGCCCTGTAATATTCCATAGTGCAACTGAACTCCTTGAATCTGAAGGACAAAAATCCCTTGTGCTTTGAAATGGGGCTTCCATTCACCTCATATATTTGGAGTTTGTCTAGAACTTCCTATTCTAGCATGCAAATGAGTGATTCCCATTGGTTTCTTTCGATTGAATCACCAAAAATGACTACTCGACGGTTTCGTATCCTATTCAGCATGTTGCTTGCATTGAATCTAATATCACATAAAAATAAATCGGTTCAGACACTGAATATATATCTACCCACAAAGGCTACCAGAATGTTTAAGTTTCTCTTTAACATTCTAATGGTGTTCAATATGAAACTTTGTGAAAATTATGACATCAAATAGAATAAACAAACTATATAAGACTGCCATTCAAATTACACAACAAAGTAAGTATAAGAATATGCCACTGATCTCATTCTAATCTTTCTGATCATTCTTGAATTGAATATCAATTTTGATTTTGAATTGTAAAACATCGGGGCTGAAACGTACCTACATTCTTATAATGCATACATGTTTTTCTTCCATTGTTTGTTTGTGCATTGGATTTTTCATTTACAGATGCAGGAAAAATTGTAATATACAATAATTTTCAATGAGATTCCAGTATAGAGTATTCATTATACAGTGTTTCAATATAGAGTATTCATTATACAGTGTTTTAGTATAGAGTATTCATTATACAATATTTTTCAATGAAATTTGAGTATACAGTATTTAATGTACAATATGTTTTAAATAGCTTGTAAGTATAAGATAGAAACAACTATGCTTCTTTTCATGGGGACATTAAGTAGCTAATACATTAATACATTTACTGTAAGTATTAGTAGTAAGCTCTATACTCATATTATTTATTTGATGCTTCCTCTTAATCCCAATACTTTATGGTGTTCATTTTCTCTTTATTGAACTAGTGTGTTTACCGTATTTCTTACTCGTGCTTATCTATGATGTTGTAGATAAATATAATTAGTACTTATTCATGTTACAATGTTCATGTTTTCCTTATTGAGCTAGTGTATATCATATTTCTTACTTTGTGCTTATTTATGATGTTGTAGATAAAGATAGTTAATATTAATCCATGTAATCAATCATCCTCACTAACCTAATAGAGTTCTTGTATAAGCTTTGTCCTATAGAATTATGGTATTACCTCATACCAGTTGATGAATCAAGTCATATATAAGCTCCTTATTCAACCATAGGTTTCAAAATTCAATGACCAAACAACGTAGATGATCCACATACTATATGGTATTACCTCATACCAATTGATGAATCAAGTCATATGTAAGCTCCTTATTCAACCATAGGTTTCAAAAGTCAATGACCAAACAACGTAGATGATTCACATACTATGATTCAAAGCTAAAGGCATGTTAGTAAGCATGATTTGGTAGAATACTGGTACACAATGGTACATAAACATGTAGACAACAAAGAACAGAGGGTCAAACCTATGGCACTTTGAATTCCAAAATATGGCATTAAAGATAGGTAAATGAAAGCAACAGGATATACATATGAAATTTGCAGCCTTCGAAATTATTTATACTAGGGCCTTGTTGATTTATATATAATTTTATGTTGTTCCAAATACTTAACTTGTGGTTGTCTTTCATTATGTTAATTGATTTTAGGTGTTTGATGTTGGGTAAGAATTGCTTAGGTTTTTGTTTTCTACTTTCCCATATATCAATATACAGAGACTTTATAAAATAACGATTATTATAAAAATAGTTGCCCCATACAGTAACCTTCACTACAAAAAATTGATTCCTACTTTACCTTAAAAAGTTGCAGAAGAATTACACCCTAACATAGGTTATAAAATAATCCCATATGACAATCCTTTTTTTTAGTATTTTAAATTTGTTATTGCAAATGTGTTGTCTTTTTAATTTGTTTTTATTTATTTATTTATAGCATTTAGATAATTATGCTACTTCATTTCAATCAAGTGCATAATACTATTACTTCTTTTAAATATGATCCCTTCTACTATGCAATGGAGTTGTTTGCAATTACAAACAACCAACCATTGCTACTGCAATGTTTTGGACATTGTCACCTTGTGGCTCTTTTCAATGGCATTCTTGTCCCTCATAACTCCAAGGGCTTATTTTAAGATAGGATTTGAATTATGGATTTATAACCATATAATTGAGGTTTTTTTGTTGTGATATTTTACAGTTTGGAGACTTAAAACATCATGAAGCTCTATCACTACTGCAAAATTGCTAGTTTACTTTCAAGTTAACCTACAACAACATATGACAATGTCCAAAACATTGCCACCACGTAGCTCTTGTTATTATATACATCGATTTCCATAAATTATATTCAACAATCGCTTAACCACTCCAACATCAAGCACCTTATCCATAATCCAATAGTTAGTGTCGAATTAATAAATACTTTTCAATACATGGCTCTCTTTGTCATGTTGTCAAAAGAATCTCTTTCATCTAATGTTTTTTCAAGAGGTTGTATGGACTAGTTCAAAGTATGGTTTACGAGTTTGTAGAATTTGTTAACAAAAGTGTTTTGGAACCCTAAGTAATGGTGAATATTATTTGGAAGCCTAAGTAAGTAAAACTATTTTAAATATTATTAAAGTTAATCAAAGTAAAGTCAAACTAAAAATGAATATGGTAAAGAGTGTGTTTGTTTAGGAAAGATGAGAAACCCGAGTAAAACTATTTTAAATATTATTAAAGTTAATCAAAGTAAAGTCAAACTAAAAATGAATATGGAATAGAGTGTATTTTTTTTTAGGAAAGATGAGAAACCCGGTTATGTAATTCCATAATGTAACTTAGACATATTATGGAAAAAGAGTGTGTTTGTTTGGAGATGAGAAACATGGTCCTGTAATTGCAGAATGTGATTTAGACTTGTATCATATTCTTGAATCATGGGACTCCCAGAAGTTGGATGTGATTAGATGTTGAAAAAATGTATGTTTAGATGATAAACTTGTGACTAAAATGATAATATATTGGGGTTTGAATGGGTGTAACTTCACATGTGAATATGGTGTGGGTTCGATTATGCCAAGTCCAACTAGTGTTTGGATATGTATGATATATATGTGAAGGTGGTGTGAATTTTATAGTGTGTGAAGACATACTTGTGTTTCAATAAGTATAATCTTTATGTGAAGTTGGTGTAAAGTCTATTACAACCACTATTTGTGAAGCCAAGCTATGTTTAATATTATAATAGTAGTATCATATAGCCTTATTAGCACTATAAATTAAAAAAAGATTTTAAGAATATCATGGAAAAATGGATATATAGAATATCTAGTGAAAATGAAAAAATGTATTAGTAAAGATATTGAACTAAAGAGTTTTTGGAGGTAATCCGTAATATATATATATTGAAATTAAGGATATTATTTAATATCTCATAGACACACATGTGCTATGTCATATGTTCACTAAGTAAAAAAAACTAACCATTTACTATGTTATGTTATTATGTACTCTTTGTATATACTAATTTAAAATGATATTTATAATTTTATTTAAATAATAATTTTTTATTTTTTAAAATACTACCCCAAATAAGAATATTATATTGATTATTATAAATGAATTCAAAAGTAAACATGTTCCAATAGCATGCTAAATCATTTTCTTCTCTATTATTTTGTTGTAAAATCCACTCGAATTATGGAGATATACTATTCCAGTGCTTAGGATGCAACCAACACTTTTGTTCTAAAATGTTTTTGTTTTCCAAAATGCAAAGTTTTTATTTTCTTTGCAATCATGTGTATTGATTTTATTGAAACTTATTCTTACACATTAAAGCATTCATACATATAATTTTCGGATAGGGTTTTTACATTATCATATATTTGTACAAAAAATTGTTTTCCAAAATGCAAAGTTTTGATTTTCTTTATAAACATGTGTCTCGGTTTTATTGAAATGTATTCTTACACATTATAACATTCATACATATAATTGATGGGTAATGTTTACGTTATTATATATATATGGTAATGTTTACGTTATTATATATATATATTTTAAAGTATATTATTAATAATAGTAATATTATATATTGGTTAAATTTAAATATAAATGTATATGTATGAGAAAAACTTAACAATGATGATGATGATGATTAATGTATATTGAGACCAACTTTGGTCCATCAGATCTTGAAAAGGAAAAGGATAATACTGTGTTTACTTTAAAAGCTTGTTCCTATGCTCAAAACTAAATGATCTAATGTGGTTGTAAGAAAGGCACTATAAGAGAAAGTGATTTTCATCCTCAAAGCTTATAGCCTTACACAGATGAAAAACCCTTTAGGCAAATGGAGTTTTAGGAATAATTTTGCTATGGCCTTCATGAGAGTTCGTTCTAATCTTGGTTATATTAATTTTCTCTAATGAGCTAGTTACTACTAGAGATACTTCTGATCTTCCAAGTTCTAAGTTAGGATTAATGACCTCCTTATATTATCTTAATTTTCTCTTAACCATTAAATATTCTCATACCATAATTTCTCTTTAAACTTAGAAGTAATAATATATACACAAGAATAGATGTATACAACAACTTTGTAGACTGTAATAGTTAGGGGCCTCTTGTCCCACAAAAAACAGAGTTTCATACATTTTACTATAATTTTAAAAATAGAAAAAATAAAATAAGAATGTACTAGATTTACATATAAATAATAGAAAAAATAAAAATAAAAATGTACTAGATTTACATATAAATCTAAATGTTATTTAAATATGAGATTTATTTTATGTAAATCTAAATGTTATTTAAATATGAGATTTATATAAAAATATTATGACAATGTAAATACAAACTAATAATAATATAAAATATTTATATAAAAAACTAAAAGAAAATAGTCTTAAGAATTTGAGATTCAAATGTTTTCAGTAGAAACAAAATAGTCTTAAAAATTTAAGATTCAAAAAGAAAATTTGCTTCAAATGTTTTTAGTAGAAACTGAATGTCATTTGAAAAACTAATATTGCAAATTCTGGAAATAGAGTTTTAATTCTACAACGGTAGCTTACACAATCTAAAATACAACATTGTTTGCAACCAAAGAAAAACAGAACAGATGTTGCATTTGCAATGTTAGTAAGTAGATCAGCTTAAAGGATTTAAAACTTCAAAATCAAAACGAGCAACCAATTTCAGAAATAAAAAATATGCAGCTATCATAACAAAGTAGCATTTACTTACCTTATAATATTTAAAGTTCATATCATATGAATTTTCATAAATATTGAAACATCTGCAAATAAGTATTATTGTTTGTGGCATCTATTTCATATTTTGATTGTAAAGTGGATACAAAATCTGCCACCAATACAATTTTGCCATGCCAAGCTAGAGACTTTGTGCCCGGTGTTGGATGGCACCCGGGCAGCCAATTACATCAACCACACTAGAATAACACTTAACACAGATTAAGAGACTTGCAGGGTTTTTACATGGATAGGCTTTTATTTATTTATTTGAGATTTGGGGTGGATTATTGTTTGTGTCGTTTTATCTAGGAAAGAGGAATCTGAGACAAGTGTATTAAAGAGATAACTCATAGCTAATGAATAGATAACTTTAGGGATCATGAATAACGCATAGCTAATGAATGGATAACCGACATTTCATGGCATATAACTAGAATAATATGACATAAAAAAACAAAAAATATAAAAAATAACTGATAATTAATAAATGGATAACATTAAGAATGCCCTTAATAGCATTTAGCTATGCATGGATAACTTAGAGTTGAACAACTTAACTAGAATAATATGAGGAATTAAAAAAAATTCAAACTATCTTCCATTCCATCTATATCTCTCAGTCATTTGATCCCTATCCACCTGATCCAAGCACAAATTATGTGGGTGTTTCTTTAGGTACATAATTATTTAAGTGAATATACTTTTTTATTAGAAAATTTGTGTGGACTATTGACAATTCTTTTTGGCAGGGGTTCAAAATTCGAAATAAACAATTATAAAAAAAAGAATATAAAAAATAACTGGTAGCTAGCTATGAATGGATAACTGGTAGCAATGCATGATTAACTCATAGCTCATGAATTGATAACCAACAGTTCATGGCAAATAACTAGAAGAATGTGAGATAAAATAATGAATTGATAACGAAGAGTTCATGACAGATAACTAGGAGAATGTGATATAAAAATAAAAGGAATATAAAAAACAAGGATAGTTGATAAATGGATAACAAGAAGAATATGGATGATAACATATAGCTATGCATGGATAAGTTTGAGTTGAACTGGTTTAATCCAGCCACAAACGATGTGGGTGTGCTATTTAGATAGCAGTGTATTGCCCACATTGATTTTATGGCCGTCCTTCAAAATTTGTAACAGATAATTATAATTTTTTTTAAAATAGGTCATGTCATAAGTGCACTTTGTGGTAAGAAATGGAATGGTAATGCTAATGTGTAAGCAATGGCATGGAATTCCATGTAATAAAAGTCAAGCTAATATGCACAAGGTTTAGTAAAACTCTATTTTGCAGAAAGTTGAGATCATATAAAATTAATAAAAATAATTTAATATACAATAAATCCAAATCCATACACCCTATGTCACCTATCTACTGAACAAGCAAAATATTCACCATCTCTACACTTCAATGGCAAGCAAACCATTTTCCAATCCTCAATCCTCATTATTTGCCACAGTTTGACGGAGTAGTATAAGGGCTAACCAAAACGCCCTCAACTAACCAAAATTCGGTACTGCAATTTCTTTTGAATTGACAATTTTGACTCTTTAAATCAAGATTTTGGTTATCTAAGTTGTTTTAAAATGGGTTAATTAATCTAAAACAACTGAATCTGAGTGCTAAAATTTAAAAAATTATTAAAATAACAATTTTTTTGAATAATTGTAACAAGTTCTGATGCAAATTTCGTCGAAAAAGCGGAGCGATTTGGTTGGTCTTTATCCTACGCGAGGTTTGAGCTGTAATTATGGAATTTATCAGTGCCATTACGTGTCACGCCTCACCCCTGTCGGAAACCCAGCAATACTTCCCCATATTCGTGGATGGTAGAGGTGGTAAACCGAGGCCTAACCCCACAGGATTCAAGGCTCGAACTCGTGACCTCCCCCAAAACCTAGAGAGTGTGCGCACGTCTTACCAATTGAGCTAACCCTTGGGGCTATTTGTGCATAGATTTATGATAACTTTTTTGTTTTTCAAATATTGCCATGACAAGTCATGTGATTTTCTTTACCCACTAGGCCTGCCGTTTATAATATCATTTAATGCTATGTTTTCTTCGCATTTAGTGTGCCTAGATTTAGGCTTAAATTTATGTTTTTCTTTTTATTAAACTAAGTTTTAATATTTTTTATTGAAATTTCAATTAGGTTTTTATTTAAACCAGATTTAAATCATTGTTTATGTGTTATCGGTTTGATGCTCCCAGAAAATGGCATTACAACCACACATGAGATTGGGATGGATTGCCCCATCCTCGCTGATTTTCCAATCCTCATTATTTGCCAAGAGCATTTTAAAGTAAGAGTTCATGGCATCCACATAACCTAATTTAATTTATTTTTTTATAGTCGGACCTTATAAATCTATTTTTTAATTATATAATTTGGAGATCTGTACCCTTATTATATAATTTAGAGATCTCTACCCTTCTTTTCGCTGGCCATATGAGAAGAAATGAATGCGTAATTATTAAAGCTTCTATAATGGAAGGAAATTGCATGGTAACCTATGTATATAAAAACTGTAATATAGATAGAACATGGATAAAGAGTATCCCAACTACCAAACTATACTCTATGCTCTGTTGGCATCTTTTTTGAATTAAAAAAATTACTTCCCAAACAATTTAAAATCCATTTATATTAATATTAATATAAAACAGATCGTATATACATTGTTTATCCATTTTACATTTATGTAAATATAAACGCACTTTTACAATATATATAGACCACACAAGACGGTTGCTACTGCCTACGACAGATTTATTTATTTAATAGATAATTTTCTTTGGTTGAAACGCGGCAAGAACCAATTATCAACATATAAACGGGTCTAATAGATACCAGGTGCCAGACGTGGCGTAGGGATAGCCTCCAAGGGCACGGCCTTTCTCATGGTGACTCCAAACATCTCAGTCATGTCTATCTGCTCGGCGCTCATTCCCATTGGAGGTGCCCAGTCGCATGAATGGAGGAGGGAAGCCAATACCAGATGAACCACCCGACTCGCCAACGGAAGCCCCACGCACATTCTCCTTCCCGCCCCGAACGGAATCAACTCGAAGTGTTGTCCTCTGTAATCCACACTACTCATCTTATTTTCAAGAAATCTTTCTGGCACGAATTTCCATGGCTCATTCCACACAGCAGGGTCCCTTCCGATCGCCCATATATTTACCATTACTTGGGTGTCTTTGGGTATCACGAATCCTCCAATCTCACAACTGTTATCTGCTCTATGCGGGATGAGCAGAGGAGCTGCCGGGTGCAGTCGGAACACTTCTTTAACCACTGCACGGAGATAAGGGAGATTCTCGGTGTCACTTTCTTCTACTCTTCGGTTCTTCCCAACTACCTCGTCTAACTCCATCTGTGCTCGTTTCAGTTTCTTCGGATTGCAGAGAAGTTCGGCCATGACCCATTCCATTGTCTTCGCTGTAGTGTCACTTCCGGCCCCAAATATGTCCTGCAACAAGCCATTAAAAATAACCTAGTTCTATGACCTATTTTTTTCATTGTTAACCTACATCAGCAGTATGACCTCATTTTTTCATTGTTAACTAAAATCAGCAGTTATCCTAATTTTTTCATCGTTCACCTACAATCAGAAATAAATTTGTAAATAAATACTGATAACAAGTACAGCTACAATACCAATCACACCTACAACTAAATTCATTGGCTCAAGTGGCCAAAAATAATCATACTCAGCCTGCTGCAGAGTGTTCAATGTGACTGCATCAGGCCTGCTCATCCTTGGATTAAAATTGTTTAATATCCAACCATTAAGATGCCTACTACAGTAACATTGAATGCTATGTAGCAAGCTGAGTATTGATCGCCTAAATTAAACACCAAAAAACTACTAAATTGTAAAACATAAAACTCTATCCAAATCCAAATACTGCTGTGAAGGCTCTAGAACTTACAAATAAGTAGGCTCTCATATCGGTTACAGTAAATTCATGGCTTCTCATGTCCAGCAGAGCATCCAAGAGATCCCTAGAAGCATCGCTTTCGTCCATCGTTTTACTTCTTGTTGCCAGACGGTCCTCTATGAATTTGTCAAGAAAGCCATATATCTTTTCCAAATAGATTCTCGTGTTACGTGCCCTACTCTGAGGATCCAACCACTGAAGAAATGGGAAGTAATCCGCCAAATTGGGAGCTCCTCCTACTGCCGCCAGTTTCCACATACTGTCTTTGAATTCTTGGAAGGCTGGAGAGTGGGGATCGAACATATCTTTACCAAAGGCCATGTTGCCTAGCAGATTAATAGAAGACTGGACCACAGTATCTCCTATATTTATACTCTTTCCCTTCACACTTTCCTCCAAAATCCGCTGGATCGTTCGCAAAACTTGATCTCTTCTCAAATGTTGCAGGGCCTGGAGCCTCTTGGCACTGAAGAGCTCTGTATTGGATATACGTCTGAGCATACGCCAGTGCGGCCCATTTTGACCCCAAATTAATGAGGACTTGTGGTGTGAAAGACACTTGGCCGCTTCGATGATAGTCCGACCTGCAAGGAGATGGTCATGGGTTTTGAGAACTTCCTTCGCCAGGGCGGGAGTGGAGACTACCACTGCGGTTTTCATTCCGAGGGAGAGAGACAGTATCGGCCCGTATTTGGTAGCGAGGTGGAAGAGAGATTCGTTCGGATTGTTGCCCAACTGCAACAGATTTCCCACAATTGGCCATCCCCGAGGTCCAGGCGGAAGCCTGTTGTATGTTTTCCTCCTCCAGACATCGAAGACAAGGTATATGATTACCAGCAGCACAGAATACCATAATACCCATCCAAATCCAATATCCATTGAGGCTGGTCAGATGTAAATCAGGCCGACGGGCAACCGTGCAATCAGAGAGTGTCTAAATCAAATTACTAAATAAGTCATAAATAGAAAAATGTTAGCCAGCCGTGGGGCCTCATGGTGGGCATAATGATTGATTGTGGGTTTGATGGTTGGTTCAATAGAATTCTTGCGGGGAGGTGTGGTATACGCAGGTTGTATTAGTACGACTGCGGTGATGGTTCAATTCCTTAGGAGAGTTGTGGTAAATGCAGGTTGTACTTTAGAAAATTTCTGTATGAACTCTGGTGACCATAAACACCTGTCCAACATTCAGGCTACGTCCTATCCCAACAATGCAGTTGACATAGCTGGGTAGGCTATTGGAAAGGTTTTAGCTGTCACTAAAAATAATAATAGAAAAATGCATTTACTATGGAGCTGTCTAATTAAGGAATCATTTTGATATTCCTTGTTGATTTTCAGTGGGAATCTGGTGAATTTAACTTACAAAATGTTGTAATTTTTGTTGTTTGTTGAGCGAAATCATTTAAGACACTCACACTCTTTAAGATGTAGTAATGTTTTCTCATGTTTTGAAAATTCAGTCTTGTAATTTTTGTTGTTTGTTAGACGATTTTAAGTGTAAAAATGAAATCACTTAAAACACCCACTCTGTAAGATCTATCAATATTTTCGCATATTTTGAAAATTCAGTAAAAATTCATAACAAAAAAACAGATAAAAACCAAAAAATAGAGAGAAAATCTTCGCCTAATTAAGCAACTCCATCTCCCTGTACTTACTTTCCTCTGTAAGTTCAATCTTCCCGAGACAAGCGATGAGTTTCACTTCTACTGTGAGTTGACAAATGCACATAAAGATTTAAGACAACAAAGCTTTAAAGGCATGCCTGTCTTTCGTTTATTTATTATTAATTTATAACTAAATAATACAAAATTTTATAGATGATGTTAAAGGAGTAGGTCGAATATTTGTATATAAAAGCTATTACAATATAGTCTGCTGCCTCATGCCAGTATAATAATATATGAATTGGAGATAAACTTTATTTTTCGTATAGACTTCATTTATCTTTTTAAATTAAAAAATTCATTGTTGACGAATTAGCATGGTAGCTATCCAATAAAATAAAATAAGTGGATGTTGCAGAGTAGCAAGCACTTAGCTTTAGTGTTTGTAAGTGCTTGTTTTTAATTCGTTGAAGATATAAGTTTTTCTTGTAGTTGCTGGCCACCACCTCGATATAGAATTTAGTTTTCTTTAATGTTGCAGAGTAGCAAGCACTTAGCTTTAGTGTTTGTTTTTAATTCGGTGAAGATTAAGTTTTTCTTGTAGTTGCTGGCCACCACCTTGATATAGAATTTAGTTTTCTTTAAAAGTTTTGGATATGTATATGCCGCCTCGAGGATGTAACTATGAGCAATTGTTTCTTGCTCTCTTTTTAACAATGCAATTCAAGACGTTATGTGTTACTGTGTTATAATAACAAGAGCTATGTGGTGGTAATGTTTTCGACATTGCCATTAATTGGACCACCAAAGTTTCATGAGATAACTATTTGTCTCACAACTAATTTTATTAATGTGATAAACAAACACGACTTGTATTTTTAATAGAAGAATTAACTTCAATTTGAATCATCATTTAACATCATATCTATGTTTGTTTTTTCTTAAAATGAAATAAAAAAAGAAGTTATTAGCATAAGTTTTTTTTTTCAAAGAAATTAGATATGAGCATATATAGGAATCTTCAAAACACTGAAATGCATGGTAAAACACGACTTGTATTCTTAATAGAAGAATTAACTTCAATTTGAATCATCATTTAACATCATATCTATGTTTGTTTTTTCTTAAAATGAAATAAAAAAAGAAGTTATTAGCATAAGCTTTTTTTTCAAAGAAATTAGATATGAGCATATATAGGAATCTTCAAAACGTTGAAATGCATGGTAACTTTCCTTCACAATTTGACAATCTTCACATGAAATTTCAAGAATGTATAAGCTTTTCACAATATAAAAAAATTGACTCCTTTGCATTATTTTAATATTTCATTTACTTCATTCTTATCCATAATTTACATCACTAATTTAAACAAAAGGCTTCATTCCTATCCATAATTAACATGACTAATTTAAACAAAAAGCCACAAGATGGCAATGTCCTTGGCATTCCCACTTGGGATGGGCTAAGCTAATGTATGTTGTAAATTGTAACCAGTTAATGGTTTAAGACAATGGAATCAGAAATATAAAAGTAAGACTTTAGCTTGAGCTCAAACTTAACTGAAAGAGATATCAAACAACTATATCAAATATTTTTTCCAACGCACATGTGAATTTGACGTGGTTGAAAATGATAAAAGTGAAATGACAAAAGAGACATTTGCATAAACCTGACAGGACCAACACAAGGCCGATAGACATGACAAATGTGTGCATGGACACCATGTGTTGTCTTCTGGTATTGTTTTCTTTCCATCCTATTGCAGGTGGCCATTTCTTTCTCTCAAGCTAGCCATTTGGAGAACCAAGCATTATTGTCTAACTTCACGTTCAAACTCTCTTAAGCTCTATCAATTCTTTAATACCAGGTATCACTTGGACTTATACTAAGTGCGATGCTTGCACATGGCGTGTGAATCTATGAGCTAGCTTCCCAATATTGTAGAGAGTCGAGATTACTTAGAAGGGTGAATTATCATTAATACAATTGCTAAGTTAAATGTCAACTTTAGATCACAAGATCAAATGCAACTGGAGGGTAGTCACCTGAATCCACTCGAACTTGCCTTTGTCACTTTAATCTCTCAAAATGGATCTACTGCAGTATCTGTGCCTAGATCTATCCGCAGCCGTGACTATGTCCAGTAGGTTGAACAAGGGCATCCCTATAGACTCTAAATTTTAATAAAGGAAGTAGAAATTTCAGCAATGTTTTTCAATCACTTACATCTTAATATTCACAGACTCTCACCATCCCTATAGTCTCAACTTTGTTTGAGTAGAGTTTTTACTAATAGTAAACAACATCTTAGTTGAGTTTGATTAGGTAAAATCAAAACAGAAATAACAACAGAAAAGATAGATAAACCTCTCAGACCTCTGGATACCTTGTTTGCTTGAGTAGATTATGAAATAAAACACAAACTTACCAACAACTAATCGTCAGTTCAATCTTGCTGCGATGGAAGCTACTGGAATGTAATTAACCTAAATGCACATGAAAGTATTAAATGGCATTAAACTCTAACCAACAAGTTGCATAAATCTTGGTATATGTCCTAGAACACTACCCACTTCTATTGGCATTAATCGGGACCATTAAAAAATGGATTTAAATGGACGAGATACCTGCCCAAATGTTCAGTTTGGATTACTGTTAATCAACTATTTAAAGCAAATAAATTGTTCACAGAAAAAGGACCACGGAAAGAAAGAATTACGTGAGCCATAAATGAAAGAGAGTCGGAAAAAAAAAAGAATTCACATACCTACTAAGAGCTCTGGCATTCCCGTCGATTTCCTTCTTGTGTTTTCTATAAAATTCTTGCATGAAGTGATTCACCATCCTATTATCAAAATCCTCACCTCCCAAGTGGGTATCTCTAGCAGTGACTTTCACCTCGAAGATTCTCTCTTTAATCATCAGAATCAAAACATCAAACGTCCCTCCTCCCAAATCAAATATCAAGCACATTCTTTTCTTTAGTATAAGTGGACCTCTTATCAAGCCCATAAGCAATGGCAGCAGCAGTGGGCTCATTGATAATCCTCAACACATTCACCCCAGCAATGAGACCGTCATCCTTAGTCGCATGTCTCTACAAGTCATTGAAATAGGCAGAAATAGTAACCAGAATGTATTCTTCACAGTCTGTCCAAGAAAGTCCTCAGTAATCTCCTTCATCTTGGTGACCACCATGGAGGAAATATCCTTGGGTGAAAATTGCTTCTTGTCACCCTTGTATGATACTTCGATCATGGGATTATCGTCGGAGCAGATAAGACCCTGAAAGGCCAGAGCTTCATGTCACTCTAAACATAGGCATCGATGAAGTGCCTATCAATCAATCTCTTGGCATCAAAGACCGTGTTCTGGGGATTCATGGCCACCCGATTCTTTGTGGCGTCCCCAATAAGGCGCTATGTGTCAGTAAAAGTAACATATGAAGGAATCGTTTTGCTTCCTTAGTCATTGGGAATTATTTCTACTCTGTCGTGCTGCCATACACCCACACAACTATAAGTAGTTCCCATATCGATACCAATCCCCTTCGATAACATGGAATAGTTGAAAAGGTAAAATTGTAACTCTAGAAGATTTAATGTTAATTTATAGGTCACTCTTATAAATATTCATCACTTGTTACGTTTACTATCTTGTGACTATAAGTTACTCTGAATTATTTACAGTCAATCCAAGCCTTGGTTGATGGTAATTTTAAATATAAACAAACTTTCCTATATTGAATCTGGTAGAATATTTATGATGTGTCGGTGTGGTAAACTGCATTTGCCATCTCGAGAGATCTGATAACATCTTTTTAAACAAAAGCTCTTTTTTTAAGGGAGATTTTCCAGTTATCTCAAGAATAGCACCTTCTCTCATCACAAAAATGACAGATCTTTTAAAAACTCAATATATATTCCCCTTCAATGGCTATAACTTCCTTCATTTGTGGATTATCAAATTAATGAACTTGAGACTTGGAGATTTGGTATAGTATTGTCTTTGTCTCAATGACACGTCCTCAATGACGTTGGCATGCAGGAAGAATTATTTGTTAACCTTTTTTTTTTCTTCCGAATTAAAGTGACCCATCCCTTATTTTATTTTATTGGTTAGGTCCCAAGCTACTTGATAACCTCTCAAGTCAACAATGAATTGCTAAGTGTAAAAAGATGAATGATTTCTCTCCCCAAAAACAAAGTTTATCTCCAATCCATGTATTATTTTTACATGCATGAGGCAAATATTGCACCTACTCCTTGGACATTATATATAGATTTTTAATATTAAATTAATAAACAAACCATAGAAAGTCACGTGTTAACAACTTTGTTGTTTTAAATGTGTGAAATAGAATAGTATTCTCCAATTTTATATTTTATTCTAATTCTTTCAAATATCCAAAAACAATGACACACATCCTTGTTTCAAGAACAAGGAACTTATAAAAAAATTACTTGTATGTTTTCTCTCAATGACTTCTTGGATTTGCTTTTTTGTATAGAGGTGGCATCTAATTAGAATTTGTTTTTAAATTATTCAATCAGATTCTATATATCTAATGACTTGAATAATTTATATAATTAGGATTTGACGGGTTTCATATATCTAATTAGAATTTGTTTTTAAATTATTCATTCCATTTCTATTAATAATTAGAATTTGTTTCATATTCTAATGGAGTGAATAATTTATATAACTGACATAATTTGTTTACATTTTTTTTATATTTTTGTTATTATAATTTGATTGCAAATTCTTTAAAATGTATTTAGTTTAACATGTATATAGTTAATTAGCGTTGTTTAGAACCATACAACACCTTTTATGTTTTAAAGTTTTGAGATTTTATAAAAACATAAAAAAATCCTTTATGCTTTGAATACTATTGATCAAAATGCATATTTTTGACATTGTTTTTGTTTTATACAAGATTACATACTAAACCATTCAAATTTGATCTTCAAGATGTCGAATACTAATGGGCAACTGAATAACAACAATGTTGAAGATGTAAGAAGCCAACAACGACAACGAGTTAGAAGGCAAGCTTTCAATCAAATGCAACAACTCATTGAAATTGAAAGAGAAGAAACGAGGAAACAAATATATCTGTGTTATATGTGTTATATTCAATATGAATATCAAATATATCTGTTTTAAAACAATATCTCCATCATATCACATTCTTCTTATTCACCTTCTTACATTGTTACATTGTTATTCTTAAGCTTCTTTCATGTAATTTTATAATGTAAAAATTGGATTATAAAATATTGAATATTATTGATCAAAATGCATATTTTTGACATTGTTTTTGTTTTATACAGGATTACATACTAAACCATTCAAATTTAATCTTCAAGATGTCGAATACTAATGGACAACTGAATAACAACTTTCATGTAATTTTATAATGTAAAAATTGGATTATAAAATATTCTACTGTAAAATTCAATTGCAAAAATAACTAAAAACATATGCATACTTTATAAAAACATAAAAAATCCTTTATTCTTTGAATATTATTGATCAAAATGCATATTTTTGACATTGTTTTTGTTTTATACAGGATTACATACTAAACCATTCAAATTTGATCTTCAAGATGTCGAATACTAATGGGCAACTGAATAACAACAATGTTGAAGATGTAAGAAGCCAACAACGACAATGAGTTAGAAGGCAAGATTTCAATCAAATGCAACAACTCATTGAAATTGAAAGAGAAGAAACGAGGAAACAAAAAAATGACAGACAAAGATTGCGGTGACAAGAAATGAATGATGATCAAAGAGAAGAACAACGAAAAAAAGATCGTGAAAGGAAAAGATTGCAGGTGCAAAGTCAAAATGAGGAAGATAGGGAGGAGCATAGAAGTGGATCTAACACCATATGTACTGTCAGAGAGAGACAGTACATGTTGGAGAAAGTGGCCCAAAGTTGGTAGGTAACGTAGCTGAGAAAGGTGAGCAACAATATGTGAAAGCACCAATTGTTGACTTCATTGCCCCCGTACAGGTTGGTATGCACAGCTTTGGCAACAAGAGGGCCATCCAAGATGTACTGTACAATATATCAACCAAAAGTCGGCATCAAAACTTGAAACTAAGGCGTCGATTTGGAATGAAACAAAAAATCTACAACCAACCCCAATTCTTGAACACAGCATTTCAAGATTTTATATTCAATCCAGAAAAACCTAACTACTAATAACATGAGGTCAGATATGATTCCACGGTAGTCAACAGATCAAAAATAAAGCAACACGTTTTCTGCATCTACAAAATTGAGATGTAGGTGAATCTTTCTGTTCAGAAACTATGAAGCAGCTAATATACAGTACATGCCTTGAGACTGCCCAGGTATACCCATGGCCAATCTGACAGAAAACATGACTTCCACTGCATGATGAACACAAACATAAGTCGTAGGAAACCCAGAAACCGGGCTGACCCTGCGACCCCGCTAACCGAGAGGTTCTTCACTAATTTCCAGGAGGGCAGTATTGAACCCTTGGCACTGCGAGCTCATGACAATACATAACTTTGAAAGGCGTTGGGCATTGATGGCCGGGAAAGGATACCGGAGCAAATGAAAAGCTGGGTAGGCGGTGAATAAATGTCTTGGAAGTTCTTTGTAATTGTTCCATTTCGTAGATCTGTGTACAGTTCATTAGATTGATATTTAAATGCATATGCCAGTTCGTGATTCTGGAGAAATTTTTCCTTCGCGTGAGCCCTTTTTCCAATGTTTGACCTTTTCAGTATATCTACTCATTAAATTGATGTTCATATATATATAAATGCATCTATATATATGCATCTCTGTCAGTTCAGGGATTTGGAGAGCGTTGGATTAATGTAATATATATGGATGATCAAACTCCATAAAGAAGCTTATGAAAGCATATTGAAATGCATAAACTAGCATAGCAACAAGTAAAAGGTAAAATGAAGTAAAATGATTATTCGTTGGATAAATTTTGTTGATTCGCTTAGATAAGTTTAAAATCTTTAAAACCTATCAACATAATTAATAAATATATATAGTTTTAATGTAGAATCAGTGGGATAGTAATAAAAAAACAGTAAAGCTTGAGAAAACATCCCAATATCTATATAGCCTAAAACAAATAAACCTATACAAACAAAACCTGAACCTATACAAACAAAACCTGAACCATTCCTCACGCCAGTGCCAGCAGCAGCAGACCTAAAAATGATCAACTATCTAATACTCTCCGAAAGTAAAAAGCAAACAAACAACAAACCTGAACCATTCCTCACACTAGCACCACCAGACCCAAAAATGATCAACTATCCAATACTCTCACCCAAAAGAAAAAAAGAATAACGCATCCAGCTGTTCAAAAAGTTTGGACCCAAAAGAAAAAAAGAATAACGCATGCAGCTGTTCAAAAAGTTTGAGTATGTGTTGCATCTCTAATGTTCATGAGAAATCACTTTGTTTGTAATATGTGTTATATTCAATATGAATATCAAATATATCTGTTTTAAAACAATATCTCCATCATATCACATTCTTCTTATTCACCTTCTTACATTGTTACATTGTTATTCTTAAGCTTCTTTCATGTAATTTTATAATGTAAAAATTGGATTATAAAATATTCTACTGTAAAATTCAATTGCAAAAATAACTAAAAACATATACATATTGTGGATCATCTAAAATATTAATGTTGCCGCCCACGACTGGAACCATCTAAGATCCAGCTTTACCCGGCTCTATCATGCGCCGAGAGGGATCAAATATTTCGAGGTGCAAACCCTGCTTCAACAATTGCACTCCAAAAAAGGGTTTGCACTTCGAAATATTTGATCCCTCTCGGCACATGATAGAGCCGGGTAAAGCTGGATCTAAGCTGGTAATAAAAAAATTACGTATAATCTTTTTTCTAAAGAGAAGAGTATATTATACATGTTTCCTAATTATGACTTGTTTAATGATTTGATTTAGAGACCAGTGTATGTTCTGGTATTTCTCTCTCATTTGCCTCAATGGATATTGGATTTGGATGGGTACTATGGTATTCTTTGCTGCTGGGGATCATATACTTTATCTTAGATGTGTGGAGAAGAAAACATACTACAAGCTTCCTTCCTGGCCTCTGGGGTGGCTGATTGTGGGAAATTTGTTGTTGTTGTAGGTGGCTGATTGTGGGGCATTTGTTGTAGCATATTAGCTTAACAACAATTGTTTGTTTGGTTTATTGATTCAGTAATTTTTAGTTTTTTTGCTGCTTTAAGGAAATAAAAATTAGAATGAACAATTGTATATGGTTATGTGTAATCTTATAGAGGCAACTGATGATATTGAAGACTTGATGTGAATCTAGAAGAGAATAATATTTATATGTTCCTTCAGAGAAGATTATAATCTCCATCTTTGAATAACAAGAAGACTGATACACTTTCTTTTACAAATGTTTCTCTCTCGAGGGTTTTACCATGTTAAATATATGTGTTCATTATTATGTGTTTTCCATTCTTATGTATTTTATTTGTATGGTCTCTGTATTGTTTAAGCTTCCACTACAACAAGTGGTATCAGAGCAAAGTTACTAGAGATCAAGGCAAAGAAGTGAATCTATGTCCAAGATTGAAGAAGCCTAAAGGTTTTGTTGGCAAGGCGTTAGAATGCGCAAATTGTGCTTCTACTACCGACAAGATGGATGTCGATAGAAAGAAGAGTCAACCACGATGAAGGAAGAAACCGACAAGCAACATCATTTTGGTCAAGTTAGTTAGGAGATTGGTCAAGTGGACCATTTTGTAATGGTTTAGTAAGCCTATAAGTAGAGTTAGAAGCGTAAGCATAAAGGGAGAGCATTATGTGAGGAATGAATGTATATTTTGGTCTAAGGCTAATTGAATGGGGGCTATTTTTGTATTTTGCGGTGTATTTCTGGTATTAATGATATGAAGACTTTGTTGATGACATAATTTTGCTTATTGTCTGTGTTTCTATGAGATGCATTGCCTTTTGAAGATAGTTTACTAAACAATTGTGTGAAATCTATAATGATGCAAACTCTGTGTCTACATGTTTAAATCTAAATGATGTGAATCCTTGCATAGGTTATTCATTTACTATATGTCGATGTCTCTGTTAATCTAAATGTAAATCTGAATCACGATGTTAACATGTCTTTGTTGATCTAAATTCGAGTAAATACGAGTGTAACCGATAATGATAAGTAGATATGGTTAATTGTATGATTGAAACCATGTATTCCTGGGCGATATTGCAATATATTAATAGATAGTGCGAAATTCACCTTCCCTCTGTGAAAACTTGGTTCTATGATCCCTCCCTCAGACATCCAGGGTGAGACTGCACCTACTTTGTACGTGTTGCTGGATGGGGTAAAACCTGTCCTAGCCGATGTTTAGGGAGTTTGCGTCGCTGGATGCCAACAGATCTGTGGAGTGAACCCTTGTCGACATGAGTGTGTCAACAAATGGTTCAATTTATGGGAACTTAGCGCGAAGAATGTAACGTCCCCGTACCCCATAATGTGAATAATTTAATTTTTTTTCTTTAAGAACCTTTGTTCTCCTTTCTAACACTGGGCATTGGCATTAACACATTCTTCCACCTTATTCCTTGGGCTTAGAAACCACTGTAACAGTCGTTCCTCCCTTAACAGATCCATTCTACAACAAGAATGGAGTTTTTGCACTTCACCTTTGGCCTTTTTGACCTCGGAACTCAGGAGTCAAAAAATCAAAGGCTCGACAAAGTGAATTGTCATCCTTTCGCCTTCCTCTTTCCTCCCTTTCGACCTTGGAAATTAGGAATCAAAAACTCAATGTGCGTTGAAAACATTTAAACACTCTTTCATGTTCTGCC
The DNA here is from genome assembly GCA_001517045.1 of Pseudotsuga menziesii. NCBI lineage: Eukaryota > Viridiplantae > Streptophyta > Pinopsida > Pinales > Pinaceae > Pseudotsuga > Pseudotsuga menziesii. Next base: position 97,995 of record LPNX010948550.1, read on the forward strand.
TCCCGCACTTCCGCTTTTCGCCTTTCGACTTCGGAACTCAGGAGTCAGAAACATAAAGATCGAAGGAGTTCTTCATCCATGGTTCCTCCTTCTGCATTTCTCCTCTCCACCCTTCAGCGTGAAACTCGAGAATCGAAAAACTTAATTTTCAACCTTAACCCCTTTCTTCACTTTCGACTTCTGCTTTCCGACCTCGGACTTCAGGAATAAAAAATTTAACCTTTTCCTTAGAACTTTTCTGCACTTTTGCGCTTCCTCCCTCCACCTCTCGTAAGCAGATCTCGGGGGTGTAGAAACACAACATTTCTTCCCTGTTTAACTTCCCTTTGTCGGCTTTCACCTTCTACCTTGCCTAGCCGGATTCCAAGGGGCGAAAACATTAAGTCAGATGCTTTCTGACTTTGCAACAAGTTTATAGCATTCATTAACTTAAGCAAATGCATTGCAAAACATACAAGGAATATACAAAAGTAAAATGCAGGAAAATATACACAAGTGAACTTCTACTTAGTCATCAATAAACATTCAACATGAACATAACAATTCATAAGCAAATTCATGGCAGAAATAACATAACAGAGAATACTTATCTTTGTTGATAGTGTTGTCCCGCAACTAGTTGTGTTGTTGCAATGTTCAACCCAACCATAGGCCAGTGTGTTCATTAATATGTCAACACCATTTCCACCCCCGAGTTGGGAATGATTCTCCATGGAAACTAGGGAACAATAGACTCGCACACAACCAAATCATATAACACACAATCTAGCGAACCTTCAGTTGGAATTACCAGAATTTCCAGCCAAGCCAGCACATAGTTGGGTTAATAGGCTACAGGATATCAAGCCAAACACTTCCATTAAGGACCAAACAAGCCAATAGATGGTTTTCATAGGATACATAGCCAAGCCATATTTTACAGTTGGGTTAACAGGCTGTCCAGCCAAGGATTACACACAAGGCCAAATGCACAACAAGACATAGCCAAGCCAATCTCCCTTGGGTTAACAGGATTCTAAGGAAATGGAAAAGTAGGATGACTAAGCTAGTGGCTCATTCAAGAGTTATAGACACCTCCATAAGATCTATCTAGCCTAGCATCCACAATACCTGCACCCAACACAAGGAAGCATACCCTTCTCTACTACATAGTCCCTTGGGCTATGCCTTCCCTTCCATTTCTCTTCGAATTCATGCAGCGGGGATTTACCAGCCACTCTTATCTTTTCATGAGGTTCAACTCTGCACTAGGTTAACAAGCCCATTCCTCTTCTCTTACACCCCTAAGTCTTGCATACAAATCAGACCTAAACCAGGGTGCACATCACAACAACCACAAGGTAAAACATAGTAAACAGGATCCATTCACTCTGTAACAGAGAAGACCACTGTAAAAACACCTTCGACGACTCAGGTAAATCAGACAATTATTTAGAATGATGAACTGTCGTTCAAAAGCACTTGGAAAAATCTCGGAGGAGCACTCTTTCATGAAATCGAGTGATCTCCACTGCCCAATCACTTGGGAAAACAACAAATCATTTATCCCATGAGATTCATGACCGTCGAATAAGGGTAAAGGGTTTAGAACAAATAACACAGAGCAAAGACACGGTTCTCTTGCAATTTTGGATGAACAACGATAATGAGCATACATAACACAATGAATGAATATAATGAACAATGTAGCACTGATCAATGACCGACTGAACCAAACGAATCCATCCCCCAACCCTTCTGGCAACTGCCCATTGATTGACCCAGCATGCATCCCCACGATTACTTGCTTCAAAAGAAAGAACGCGACTTTTTTGTCTGCAGACTTGCAGGTTTTCTCAGACAAGCAATCAGGTTGCCATGCCCTTCTCTACCCAAGGCATTAGCTGCCTCAACCAACTCCTGAAATAATTGAATGACATAGGACAAAAAGGTGGTTGAAGGTTCATGGGTTTCCCCATCGGCATCTGGTCTCACCCTATTGGCTCAGGAGTTTGGCTAACTCCCCTTCCAATTCCTTGTGAGATCATGTCCCCATCTCTTTCACATTACAGTACATAGCTAGTTGTGGTATTTTATTAATTGCATAATTATATGATATTCACAAATATATACTATGTTTGACTTAGCACCGTAAACCATAGGCATCAACCTTGATCACCTATACAAAAAACATCAATCGATGGAAGGGCCTTGGCCTTAATCTCCTTGCCATGATTTCGTACAATATTAACACCATGTACAATCCAAATACCATGGGGTAAAAACCAAGGTATTACATTACCCTCCCCCTTCAATAAACATTGTCCTCAGTGCTCTACAAAACAGAAAAAAAATTCTACACTGGCATTACCTCAGTGCTCTAAAACATTGAATAAAAATGGATATGCAAATCACATGGCATCCTCCATCTTCCATGTAACCTCTTCAGGATCGTAGTTCTTACATTGCACCTTTACCTGTCCTACAGATCAGTTCCAGAGCACAATGACCTTCCTATCGAGGATGCACAATGACTCGGTTTGGAACTCTCCCTCAAGTTCCACCTGAATCACATCCTAATCAATCACATGGTTAGAGTCTTGTACATATTTATTAAGCAAATAAACATGAAAACATTACGATCCATAGTGTTAGAAGGAAATGTAATTCTATATGCAACTGGCCCTATTCTTTCAATCACTTCAAAAGACCCACAAAATCTAGGTGACAACTTGGCACAACTTCCAAGATTCAAGGAACTCTTCCTTTCCCTCACTCTGAGGTAAACATGATCCCCAACACAGAATTCTTTGTGTACTCTATGCTTATCATCATAGCTTTTCTGTCTATCTTGGGATGCTTTCAAGTTCTACCTGATCTTTGCAAACTCTTACTCCATTTCTTTGAGCAATTCTGGACCAAGCACAACCTTTTTCTCTGGATTATTCCATGTCACAGGTGTCCTACACATTCTTCCATACAAAGCTTCATAAGGACTCATCCCCAAGGATGTCTGTTGTCCATTATTATAGGAAAACTCTACCAAGTGTAAATAATCTCCCCACTTGGATGGCTTGTCCATCACATACATGTGAAGCATATCATCAAGCACTTGATTCACTCTCTCTGTCTGTCCATCAGTATGAGGATGGTAGGAAGTCCTGAAGTTCAGCTTTGTACCTAAATATGCAAGTAACCCCTTCCAAAAATTATAAGTGAACTTGGAATCCCTGTCAGAGATTATTGCCTTAGGCAATCCATGCAATCTGAAGATTTCCTTCATGAAAATCTTTGCAATGTCATCAATCTTATGTGTGGATTTAACCGGTATAAAATGTGTTTCCTTTTTCAACTTGTCCACCACAACCATGATGGAGTCATGTTGTCTCTAAGTTATTGGAAATCTTGTAATAAAATCCATGGAAATAACTTCCCATTTCCATTCTGGAACTGCCAAAGGTTGCAACAACCCTGTTGGGTGTTGATGCTCAACCTTCACCTCCTGATATTTCATGCACCTTACAACATACTCAGCAATGTATTTTTTCATTCCTGGAAAAAACTACTATTTTCTGGCCGTAGCAATTGTCTTATGATATCCTGGGTGACCAGAATATGGAGCCGGATGAATTTCATCCATAACAGTTCTCCTCAAATATACTACACTTGGAATATATATATATATATATATATATATATATATATATATTTAAAGGTAAGAAGTCCATCCTCTTCCAACTTATACCCTTCAATACCTCTTTTCAGAATTTTGTTGCTGCAACTTGTCCTTGACCTGTACATACAATTCATCTTCAACAGCATGATTAACAATTTGCTGCTTGAAATTTGATTGTCAAATACTAAGAGATGCCACATGCATTTTATGCACTTTTATACTGAGTGCATCAACCACTTTATTTTATTTCCCTTTTATGTGTTTGATTTCAAAATCAAACTCACATAAAAACTCCAGTCTTTTAGATTTCCTAGCATTTAAGGTAGGCTGATCAAACAAATATTTCAGACCACAATGTTTTGTCCTAAACTCAAATTTTCTTCCCATTAAGTAATGCCTCCACATCCTGAGAGCATGTATTATGGCTGCAATTTCCATATCATGAGTTGCATATTTCTTCTGATGAGCCTTCAACTTATTGGACTCATAACATACCAAGTGGTTGTCTTGCATAAGAACTCCTCTAAGTCCTTGACCGCATGCATCAGTACACACCACAAAGTCCTTTTATGGTTCTACAATTTTCAGAATTGGTGCACTCATAAGAATATGCTTCAACTGCTAGAAGCTTTCCTCACACCTTGGTGTCCATTCAAACTTCACTCCCTTCTTTTGCAAAGAAGTGATGGGATGTACAACCTTGGAGAATCCTTCAATGAATATGCTATAGTATCCAGTAAGTCCCATAAAATATTTTACATCTGTCACATTTCTGGGATTGGCCAATTCATAATGGCCTCAATCTTTTCAGGGTCTACAGATATGCCTTCCTGTGATATAATGTGGCCCAAATAATGAATTCTATCTTTATTAAAGTCACATTTTCTTAACTTGGCATACGACTTATGCTTCCTTATAAATTCCAAAACCAATCTCAGATGTTCTTTATGCTCAACTTCATTCTTGGAAAAAATAAGAATGTCATCAAGAAAGAAAAGAACAAAATTGTCCAAGTACTTGCTGAAGAAACTATGCATAAGACACATAAATGTAGTTGGTGCATTTGTGAGACCAAATGGCACCACTACAAAATCATAATGTCCATACCTTGTTCTAAAGGCTGTCTTATGAATGTCTTCATCCTTGATCCTTACCTGATGGTATCCAGACCTCAAGTCAATCTTGGAAAATACCTTTGCTCCTCTTATTTGATAAAAAATGGTCATCAATTCGAGGTAAAGGATATTTATTCTTTATAGTGACTTTGTTCAGCTGTCTGTAATCACTACACAATCTGAGTGTACCATCTTTCTTCTTTACAAACAGAACTGGTGCTCCCTAAGGAGACACACTCATCCTAATATACTTTTTTTGCCAACAACTCTTGCAGCTACATCTTCAACTCTATCATTTCTTGTGTACTCATCCTATAGGGTGTCTTGGACACTAGTGCTGCTCCTGGTACGAGTTCAATGGTAAAATCAATGTCTCTCTTTGGAGGAAGTTCTTGAATCTCTTTAGGAAAAACATCCCTAAATTCCTGCAACACACGAGAATCCTCCAACCTAGGAGTTTCATTCTCGGTTGCCTCCAAATTATGGGTTGCATGCAACTGGAAACCTTTCCTACAGAACTTCTTCAGCTGCATTGCTGAAATCTTCCTGAGAGAAATCACTTTAGGAATTCCTCTTACCACTCTTGGATTCCCTTCTTCATCCATGCACTCAAAATTCTTGTTGTAACAGTCAAGCTTTACTCTGTGTGCTTCCAACCAATCCATCCCAATCAGAATGTCATAGGAACCAAGTGGCAAAAAATTCATATCTGCATAAGTGACCAGCCCATCCATAACCAATGGATATCTCTTTGCTACCTCACTCACTTTCCTTTTGGTTCCAATGGCTATCAGAACTAACCATGACTTACTATGATTTAATTTCTTAAAAGCACAAATCTCAACTACTCTAGGAGTAATATAACTGTGAGTAGAACCAGGGTCAATCAAAACAGAAATAGATTGCTCAGCAATCTTACCTGCAACTTCAACCATAGTTGACTAATGATCTTCCTGGCAGTCCTCTAACACTGCATATATTTTAGGGAAGGCCCTTGACACCTGACCGACAGTTTCAGCTTCTTGGACATTGTAATATATCCTTACATACCCCTCCTCATGAGGACAATTCCTACACATATGGGGTCCTCCACATCTCCAACATTAGAGCGGTTCTCTCATCTCTTTTGGGTCTCTTGGTTTTTCCCCCATAACTCTGGTTGGCTGATTTACAGGTTTTGATGGTTTCTTTAGCTGATTTCTGAAGTAAGGAGGTTTGAAACCTTTCCTTCTCTGGTCATACTTTTCATTCTTATTTTCCTTCCATGCCTATGATGATCAGGTTTTCCTTTGTTCTATTCATAGCAATACATAGCTTTCCTGATAGCCTCTTCGAGAGTTCTAAATTTATAAAACTCATTTCTGTCTTTGTAATACTGAGGCAACCAACTTAGAAAATGATGTATTTTCAAATTGTCATCTCTGATGTACCTAACATACCTCAACATCTCCAAGAACTTATTGGAATACTCTTCCATGGTTTATTGTCCCAATATCATCTCATGGAATTCCTTAATCTTGTCATCATAGTACCTATCAGAGAGGTACTTCTGCTTGAAATACTTCTTGAAGTGTTTCCACCTGATCTTTATTTCATTAATTTTCTTCAAATGCCGAAGGTGCCCCCACCAAATGGATTCGGTTCCATTCAGATTGAAGATGGGTACTCTAGCTTTCATATTTCCTGAGTAGTCTTAGACTTGGAAATATTTTCTCATCCCAAGAATCCAAGCTTTAGCTTCTTGACCAGTCTTCACTTCACCATTAAAGGTAGGAGACCTTTCCTTCTTGAAATCATCACGTGAACGGTTCCTGTAGCGCCTCTTTCTCTTATTCTTGTTAGAAGAAGAAATTTATCCCCTAGTGGATCCTTCAGAGTCATATGATCTACTAGAATATCTCTTTCTTCTTATGGCACTACTTTTACTACCTTCTGGTTTTACTACACGACATCTAGAGCTCATTCGCCTTTGGATGTATGTCAAACTCTGCAACATGGCTGCATTTAGATGATTCTTCTTTTCCTAATATTTAACCAACCTTTCATTATCTTCTATGTAGATTTTCATTTCCACCCTTAGGCTCTCATGGTGGATGCAAAATCTAGCAGAGTATCTTAAAATATCCTCCCATTAGACTTTGTATTATCATTTCCAACTCGGACGTTTTCCCCCATGGCATCTTCCTCGTGCGCATAGGGATCTCGTGCATCATTCATGTCATAGGTTCTCATGGTTGAACCAAAAACCCACTTTTCCAATCTGCACTATGAATCTGCAAAAATGTATTAATAACACCATTTGTTAACTGCATAACAATTTCAGAATTAAAAATAATTTACTTACGGTCACTTGGCCCATTTAGGCCCAATGTTGCAACCATTATCTCTGATACCACAATGTAGTGTACTACAATGTTGGTATTAGAGGATGTTCTTATCCCTATTAACTACTCATTCTGGCCCATTTAGGCCCAGTGTTGTAACCCGTGGCTTTGATACCACAATGTAACGTCCCCATACACCATAATGTAGATCATTTAAAAAAAAATTCTTTAGGAACCTTTATTCTCCTTTCTAACATCGTGCATGGGCATTAACACACTCTTCCACCTTCGTCCTCGGGCTTAGAAACCACTGTAACAGTCGTTCCGTCCTTGCAAGATCCATTCTACAACTAGAATGGTCATTTCCACACTTCACCTTTTGCCTTTCCGACCTCGGAACTTGAGAGTCAGAAACTCAAAGGCTCGATGAAGTGAATTGTCAGCCTTCTGCCTTCCGCACTTTTGCTTTCGGCCCTTCTGACCTCAAAAATTGCAAATCAGAAACTCAATGTGCGTTGGAAACATTTAAACACTCTTCCGCCTTCCACCTCCCACACTTCCACTTTCCTCCTTTCGACTTCAGAATTCAGGAGTCAGAAACATAAATATCGATAGAGTTCTTCATTAATGGTTCCACCTTCCGCATTCCTCCCTTAAGTGTGGAACTCGAGAATCATAAAACTTAACTTTCGAGCTTAACCCTTTTCTGCACTTCCGACTTCCACTTTTCGACCTTGGACTTTGGGAATCAAAAAGTTCACTTTTTCCTTAGAAATTTTCTGCACTTTTCCTCTTCCACCCTCTGTCTCCCGCAGGCGAATCCCAGGGTGCAGAAACACAACATTTTTTCCCTATTCAACTTCCCTTTGTTGGCTTTTGCCTTCCGCCTCACCCAGGGAGATTGCATGGGGTAGAAACACTAATTCAGATGCTTTTCGACTCTACAACAGGATTCTAGCATTCATGAACTTAAGCAAATGCATTGCAAAAACATACAAGGCATATACAAAAGTAAAATGTAGGAAAATATACACAAGTAAACTTCTACTTAGTCATCAATAAGAATTCAAAATGAACATAACAATTCAAAAGCAAATTCATTGCAGAAATAACATAACAAAGAATACTTATCTTTGATGATAGTGCTGTCCTACAACTAGCTATGTCGTTGCAATGTTCCACCCAACCATAGGCCAGTGTGTTCATTAATCTCTCAACACCATTGCCACCCTCGAGCTGGGCATGATTCCACAAGGAAACTAGGGAACAACAGACTCACACGCAACCAAATAATATAACACACAGTCTAGCCAACCTTCAGTTGTACTTACCAGTCTTTTCAGCCAAGAAAAAACACAGTTGGGTTAATAGACTGCATGCTATCAAGCCAAACACTTGCATTAAAGACCATCTAAGCCAACATATGGGTTTCATAGGCTACACATCAAATCCATCTTTTACATTTGGGTTAACAGGATGTCCAACCTAGGATTACACACAAGGCCAAATGTACAACAAGACACAACAAATTCAATCTCCCTTGGGTTAATAGGCTGCTAAGGCAGTGGAAAGGTAGGATGACTAGGCTAGTGGGTCATTCAATAGCTAGTGACACCTCCATAAGATCTATCTAGCCTGGAATCCATAATACTTGCACCCTAACACAAGGAAGCGTCCCCTTCTCTACTACACAGTACCTTAGGATATGCCTTCCCTTCCAGTGCTCTTTAGGGCTGTGCACCGGGGATTTACCAGCCACTCTTATATTTTCATGAGGTTCCTCTCTGTATTAGGTCAAGAAACCCATTCCTCTTCTCTTCCACCTCTAATTCTTTCATACAAATCAGACCCAAACCAGGGTTCACATCACAACAACCACAAGGTAAACCACAGTAAACATGCTCCACTCACACTGTAACAGAGGAGACCACTGCGGAAACACATTCAACGACTTGGGTAAATTGTACGACCATTTAGATTGAGGAACTACCACTCAACATCACTAGGAAAAAACTCGGAGGAGAACTCTTTCATGAAATCGAGTGATCTCCACTGCCCAGTCACTCAGCAAGACAACAAATCATTCATCCCATGAGATTCACGACTGTCGGAAAAGGGTAAACGGTTCAGAACAAATAACATAGAGAAAATACGTGATTCTCTTGTAGGTTTGGATGAACAACAATAATGAGCATACAAAGCATAGTGAATGAACAAAATGAACAGCTTAGAACTGAACAATGACCAATTGAACCAAATGAATCCCTCCCCCGACTCTTCTAGCGAATTCCCACCAACTGACCCAACACGCATCCCCAAGATTACTTGCTTCATAAGCAAGAATCCGGCTTGCCAATATGTATACTTGCAGGTTTGCTCAGACAAGCAATCAGGCTGCCATGCCCTGCTCTGCCCAAGGCATTAATTGCCTCAACCAACTCCTGAAAGAATTGAATGACAGTGGGAAAAAAGGTGGCTGAAGGTTCATGGGTTTCCCCATCGACATCTAGTCTCACCATACTGGCTCATGACTTTGGATAACTCCCCTTCCCTATTCCTTATGAGATCATGCCCCCATCTCTTTCATGTTGTAGTACATAGCTATTTATGGTATTTTATTAATTGCATAATTACATGATATTCACAAATATATAATGTGCTTGACTTAGCACCATAAATCATAGGCATCAACCTTGATCACCTATACACAAAATAGAGATCACAACACATCATTCACACATAAACACGGAGATTTACCCTGGAAACCCTTAACCGGGAAACCCAGAAAAACCTTGGAGCCACACCTCCTATTTTCTCTTTATTACATTATGAAATCCTTACAATACAAAATATATAGGTATTCCGCAACATCCAAATACCCTAATCCGTTAACCCATATTAGAAAAATCCCCCTATCCCTTAACCAAGATTAAGTTACATCTTTTTAGAAAAATTCTAAAAATAGCCACAAACAGCTATAAATAGCCAAAAGATTTTTCTCATTGCGCTCGCATCGGAAACGGTCTACAGCCTGCTTCCATCGAAGGTTCCTTTTGGATTGCTGAGCTGCAACGTTGACATGCGCACCTCCCCTCCATACGCACATGCAAAGAATATAACATATACCCAACACTCGTGTTAGCAAGCAATGCAAGTCTATATGCAACTGGCCCTATTATTTCAAGCACTTCAAAGGACCACAAAATCTAGCTGATAACTTGGAACAACTTCTAAGCTTCAAGTAACTCTTCCTTGCCCTTACTCGGATGTAAATATGTTCCCCAACATAGAATTATCTGTGCACTCTATGCTTTTCAGCATATCATTTTTTTCTATCTTGGGTTGCTTTCAAGTTTTGCTTGATCTTTGCAAACTCTTGCTCCATTTCCTTGAGCAATTATGGACCAAGCACAATCCTATTCATCGGATTATCCCATGTCACAGGTGTTCTACACCTTCTTCCACAAAAATATTCATTAGGACTAATCCCCAAGGATGCATGTAGTCTGTTATTATAGGCAAACTCTATGAAGTGTAAATAATCTATGAATGCAGGGATAAGACTCAGGATGGAAGGAGATGATGTAAAACTACCCATTTTCCAATGTAATGGGACTGAATATCCCAAAAAATATTGGTTCTTATGTGAATCAGTATGGATGGTAAAACAAGTGCAAGACAAAGATATAAACAAAGGACAATTGGAGATGACATTTCGGAGCCATGCACTGGACTGTTAAATGAAATTTGTGCAAGTACCTACGGGACATCCCTAGAAAACCCTAGTGCAAATCAAGACTTGACTGATCAAGGAGTTTAAGAAGCCAAAATTCGAATTGCAGTATATTACTGAGTTGAAGAAAATAAAGCACTACCCTAACGAATCGATGTGGAATTTTGATCAACGATTCAAAACTCTAATATATAAGGTCAACTTTGGAATGAGCGATATGCAACATAGGGAATGGGTAATCACAGCTTTGGTACCACACATCTGTATGTCGTTGATGAAACAGAAGATCCCATCTCAAGAAGAAGCTCTGGAAATCACAATGAAACTGGAAGCTTCACCAGTTGGTGAAACAGGGATTGGCATGAGCCAGATTGAGTGACAATTGGCGAACCTCACTATTCAGTTCCAAGATATTAAGAAGGGAAAAGAAGTCCGTGAAGAATTATGGTGTAGTTGATGACGGTCAAAGGGACATAATAAGGATCAATGCCCAAACTTCCATGAATATTTGTAGGATGGAGCCCCAAATCCATTAAGTGAAGGTTGATTTCCATGGTGTCGGATTCATCAGACTAAAGGACATCGATTCGAAGAATGTGTATACCTTCATAAAGTTGTGTCGGAACCAACAAAGCTTTTCTGCAGCTTTTGTTGATCGGTTGGCCATGAAGAAAAGGACTGCAGAGTGTATGATATGCTCCAAGAAAGGACCATGGTGTAGAAATTCAGGCCTGCAGTAGATTAATTTCACCCACATCAATTAACAATTGATCATGCAAATTATCAACAATGGAGACTGAATATGGAGCTGTAACACAAAATTATATTAACTGAGTGTACAATAGCCAACCCTGTAA